>AWVV02002434.1:0-13604 GCA_000500205.2 Phytophthora lateralis | reverse complement strand
AACAGTGCCTTGCTCCTTCTCCATGACGGCAGCGGACGATAGATCATGGCCCTTGGTCAAAGCTTGCGCGACGTCGAGCAGAGCTGACGCACAGACCCCAACCCAAAGCAGCGTCCTTCCGAAAACCATGTTTCCACCACTTGTCTACTCGAATTGGTTGCCTGGGGCAGGAATTGCAGAATGACGAGCAGGTCCAGTAGTCCAAAAGTTGATGAAGCAACGAGACAAGTCCTTCTACATGTACAGATCCTTCAACGTGTTGAATCGATTAGTCCCCCAACAGCGAGTCCCATCCCAGCGTGATCTCTTGCTACTGGTGCAGCTGGTGCCAAGGCAATCATTGTCGACACCAACACGTGTATTCGGAGACCGGACGAACGGAGACTTTACATTTCCCGTTGAACTGTACCCAGACACTTTTAACAAGATGATAATGGACACCTTCTCGAAATACATCTGCATCAATCTTTCCTAGCTTCACGAAAACATATTGATCGACGAGAGAGCGGTCGCGTACGTGTCCGGCCAGTTGTCCCAATTGACGTTAAAGAGCAGCGCCGATTCGCAAGAACTTCCGAGACCTGCCACCGTCAGATACGCTGGCTCCCAGTAGAAAATACCAGCACCCAAACTGCTGGGCAAGCTCTCGAGTACGTCCATGATGGCGATCACCCACTCGCGCTGGCCCTTGGCGCTCACCGGGTAGTCGCCACTCAGTGTGACGCTTGAACACTCCGTCGGCCAGTCCGTCTCGGCCACGTAGATCGGTTTGTTGTACGAGTTGGCCAACTGAGTCAGAGAAGACGTGAGGGCGTCGATGGTAGCCTCCGTGCTGTAGTACGGGTAGAACGAGAAGCCAAACACGTCCACGTCGTCGGTAGTCACGGTGCCCTCTGCGAAAAGACCCTCGAAGAACCACGACACGGTCTCGTACTTCCAGCCATTGTCGAGGTGGATCATCACCTTGGGCTGGGTCGTGCCGGCCGACACAGCGTCTGTCACGCCCTGCCGCGCAGCCTTCCACAGCGTAGCAAAGTCACTGAAGTCGTCATTGTTGATTTGACCAGTTGGGAAGAGGAACCCGTCGGTGATTTCGTTGCCCAACGACAAGATGTCGAGGTCGACTCCACCGTCCGTGAAGGACTTCAGTGTCGACGTCACGTAGGCCTGCAGGCCAGCGGCAAGAGTTGTGACCGAGCTGTCGTCCCATGACGAAGGGATGGCTTGATCGGTTGGGTCGGCCCAGGTGTCGGAGAAGTGCATGTCCAAGTAGATCTTGTACCCAGCCTTGGAGAACCGCTGGGCCAGCGCCAACGTGTAGTCCAGGTCGTACTCGCCGTCCGTCCAGATGCTTTACAGAACCGAATTAGTAGCTGGTACTTATCGAAGTAGTTTTCAGATGAACATATACCGAAGTCGAACGGTGTCCATGCCTCCTCCGCCTAGGATGGACTCGATCGTAGTAGTGTTGCCCGAGGTGGAAATCCAGTTGGCGCCTTGCTCAGTCTCCATGAGCCCCACGGAGGACAAATCGTGGCCCTTGGTCAACCCCGCGGTGGGGTCGAACAAGCTCGCAACGCATGCACCTGCGAAGAGCAGTGCTGTCTGAAGAGCCATCGCACTTGTGGCTTGGAGGGACGTGTGAAGGGAACGTCAAAACTGCGAATGATCTAACAAGCGCCATCGTTGTGAGCCGTCGTGAAGGAGAAAGGATACGTCGTGCAGCGAGCAAGACTTTACGTAGCCAGTAGTGATCGACTCGGCATTCCAGCCGCAAATGGAGCAGGACAAATGACGAGATCACATGACTAAAAGGACACTCGAGGCGTCGGTCTTGATGTTGGTGACGAGGGTCAAATTGGACCAATGCTCAATGTGAAGGAATTGCGCAAGAGCTAGTAACAAATCGCCAAAAGTACTGAGATGAACTGAAAACACTCGATGCTTTAGTTTGCTGATAGCCGTTCCCTGATCAAAAACACATTCTAGCCTGCAAGCTCAACTGCGCTGAGCTCCTGTTCCTGTCGGAAACAAGTTGTCCGTGCGTACCAGTAGGGGGTCCACTGTCTGCTTAATCCTCCTTCGCAAACATGTAAATGGACGGGAGCGCCGTCGCGTACGTCTGCGGCCAGTTGTCCCAGTTGACGCTGAAGAGAAGAGCTGACTGGCACGAGCTGCCCAGACTCGCCACCGTTAGATACGCAGGTTCCCAGTAGAAAATACCTGCTCCCAAGCTGCTAGGCAAGCCTTGCAGCACGTCCTTGATGGCAGCCACCCACTGCAATTGACCCTCGGGGCTGATCGGGTAGTCCGCACTGAGCGTGACATTCGCACACTCTGTGGGCCAGTCCGTCTCCGCCACGTACAGCGGTTTGTTGTACTTGTTGGCGACTTGAGTCAGCGAAGAGTTGAGGTTATCGATCGTCGCCTCCGCGCCGTAGAATGGGTAGAACGAGAAGCCAAACACATCGACGTCGTCGGTACTCACGATACCAGTAGCGAATAAGCCCGTGAAGAAGTCCGTCACGTAGTCGTAGTCCCATCCGTTGTCGATATGGATCATAATCTCCGGCTGCTTTGTGCCGGCTGCAACGGCGTCAGTCACACCTTGGCGCGCAGCTTTCCACAACGTGGCAAAGTCGTTGAACTCGCCGTTGACGATCTTACCCGTTGGCCAGAGGAATCCGATGGTGATCTCATTGCCCAGCGACAGGATGTCGAGGTCGACACCGCCGTCCGTGAACGCTTGAAGCGTTGAGGCCACGTAGACCTGCAGATCAATAGCCAACGTAGCGACCGACGAGTTGTCCCATGCCGCAGGGATATTTTGGTGGTGCGGGTCTGCCCACGTGTCGGAGAAGTGCATGTCCAAGTAGATCTTGAAGCCCGCCTTGGAGAACCGCTGGGCCAGCGCCAACGTGTAGTTCAGATCGTAGTCACTATCCGTCCAAATGCTGCACAGATATTCACAGTCAGTCTTCTGTCATTATAGAGGAACGAGAGTGCGAGAAGCGTACCGGAGTCGTACAGCGTCCATGCCTCCGTCATTGAAAATGGATTCGATCGTGGTCGTGTTGCCCGTGGTGGAGATCCAGTGAGCCCCTTGCGCAGTCTCCATCAAAGCGGCGGACGACAAGTCATAGCCATTGGTCATGGCCGCCACAGCGGTGGGGAACGCGCTTGCAACGCACACACTGGCAACGAGAAGTGCCGTCTTGAGGAACATGGAGCTCTTGGATCCGTCGACTTGCGTGAAAGGCTGGAAAATGACGAATGAGCTTTTCAAGGGCCCAGCTCCTAGGGATAGCAGCAGAAATGCTGCACTCCGGACCTAACTCACCAAGCGTGACACCGCAATCAGCGAGCTGTTGTTACCCTGCATCTGATTATGTTGAAGGCGAAATGTAGCAACTGGACACGCTTCTTGTCGTGATGGAAATTGGTTCGTGTCCAGACTGTCATGATGTCTTCGAAGACGGCGTCAAGAGCATCGATTTCACATTCCCAGTGACGGACTTTGCTGTTCGAATGCAGCTTCGCCTCTCATTCCCAGCAATGTCGTGTAGGTCTATGGCCGGATTGCTGCTTGGTTGAAGTCGTCCTGGACCTGCTTGAAGGAGGTTCTGCTTCGTCGACACGGGAGGTTCGTTGTGATACTGGCACAACGTAGTAATAGACCACTCACAGCTCGTGTTGTTGCAGTCCCAAGCTGCAATTTCTGCCGCCAGTGAATGAGCACTATGCCCAAATACGAAAGTGCGACCTATATATAACTCCCCCAGTTGACTGGGATCTTTCGGGTCCCAACCCTTTCGCATGGGCGTCATAGCGCCTCGTCGCGGTACTGTAGTGTGTGTGGTTCTTCCGAACCGAACCTCATTCCGGTATCCTGATGGCGGAGGCCAAGAGCGCTTTGAAGGTGCGATGGACCACGAAGGAGGTCGCGATGCTCATCGAGGTGTGGGCGGGCATCTGCTGCGCCCCTGGGGCCAAGAGACTCAAAGGGGAGCAGCTCAACAAGGCCATCTTTGACCAGTACAATGCGCGCTGTGCTCGAACGAGGCAGCTCCGGCGGTCTCCGACTGCAGTCACCACTCAACGCACCCGCATGACCCATTTCGCGCGATTCGTGAGCGATTTCGACCGCGCACAGCTCACGCAAGGGCGTCGCACGTGGTTTCAGCTGTCTAGCGACGAGCAGCTAGCCATGGACATTCCCAACGAGTGGAGACGACAGATCGCGGTCTTCTCCCCCGAACTGCTCAACACGTTCAAGCGCTGCATCCTGCCCGTCGAGGAGGCGCAGCCTGGAGGCACCAAGAAGAGGAAGTCGGTGTGCAACCTCCAGCAACGTGCCTCTAAACTGAGTCGCAAGCAGCACAAAGAAACCTCTCGGACTGAGCACCAACCCGTTTGGACGCTGCAAGAGAGTGTGAGTTTGGCTCGACGGTGGGGTGACTTCATGAAGACCGAAGGGTTGACGCTTGAGGAGTTCGAACAAATGACGTACGGTTCATCGTGTGAGCGCTTTTCAGTGGCGGGTCGGTCTGCCTTCTCAGCGTGGCGGAAGGTCCGCTCGCTCGTGAGTTCATGGCGCTTCATCTGTGCTTTCAACGCGCAGCACCAGCCAGGATGGTTCGAGCTCATGGAGGCCGAGAGAGATCTCCTCATCGAGTGGGGAGAGCTGCCAGACAACTTTGAAGATATTGAGCGTGAATCGTTTGCTGCGATGCAAGAGGCCGCGCCTATGATTGCGATTCAAGTGGAGGAAGACGAGCCTTACAAGCCGAAGGAGGCTGTTGCTCCTCCGTCTCCAAAGGCCCTTTCTCCTATTTCCCCAGTTCCTTTAGAACCCACGCCGTTGTTACCACCTTTGTGTACGAAGGAGGCGAGAAGTGAATCTACTGAGACGGATGCTACACTTGACAGTCTACTACTGGAAGAGGACGAAGCTGACGTTGCAGCTATGCAGAGTGAGCTGCAGCCTGGGACACTAGCTCCAGGTGCCTGCATTCCCGACGTGAAACTACCTTATTCAGCCACAGCAACACCAACCAGCAGACAATATATGGTACAATACCAACCACTCGAGCCACAACCGGTTAGCGCAAGTGAGAGGCCAGGCCAAACTCTGGAGAAGATTCTACAGACCCAGAAGAGCGACGTACAGAGCAGTCTTCGTCAATTTCAAGCCACTTTGGAGAGAGAAACCCTGCGTACTCAGCAGTGCATCCGAGCCACGAGACTCGACCAACTGGCGAGCAGCTCCATTGGGTTCTCCAAGCACATGGAGCTTGTACTGACACAGCAGAAACGCCGATTGGTGTCCGTGCTGCGCTTTGCAGAGGAAGTCTGCACCCAGAATGGCGCCGAAATGCGCTCGCTCGCGGAAGAACTGTTTGGCCATGAAGGTGACCCGATCCGCAATGGCAGCGCTGGCGTTGATATGGTGGTTCAGGTGTCAGCCCCACCCAGAACGACTCAATTCTGAAGCACTGGTGTCAGGAGCAACGACGACAATTGATATTATTTTTGTGAGAGCTAGGAGCAACATACCACGTTGTACAAGAAGAAAAGCGTACTAGCGCCGCATTGAAACCACAATTAAAGCAAAAACATGAAAAAGAGCACAGCCCAAGACAGGGAGATAAGCTGTTATCGTTTCAGTGATTGTAGATTCACTTCACGGGTATGTAGAAAGTTGTAAGCACGACGATGTTGAGCCCAAGGCTAGGCGTCGTTCGTCACTAGATAATCGGTTATTTGTTCGACAGAGCGAAAGTACTCTCAAACCTTCCTCAACCACGTCCTCATGCTCGAATATACGAGTGTGGACCTACCTGTTCACTTCAAGAACCCCCCAGAAACAGAGACTGGAAGCACGCATAGTGCGTCGCCCAAGTCGTTGCGTGATATTTTGTTCTATGATGTTTCTGGTCGTTTGGGACTAATTCGTCCCAAACTGGACGGCTAACTTTCTGCTAAACTTGATGACGACAACTTGTTGATGATTTCCAAGTCACCCGAGCAATTGTTGATTAGGGCTCGAGTAAAGTCAAAACTGTCCAGTATCGAGCATCAAATGCAAACCAAAATAAAAAAAATCGAATTGCTGTCCGGCGGAGTATTTCAGGAGGCGCCCAGGACGCGATATGCGATTTTGTTTGAACTCATTCAACAGTCAAAAGTCGACTGTAATGGAAGCTTGTCAGCGCAAACCCCACCTCGATGCGACTTCTAACTTGTCCTCTCGCCTCACCAGCTCTGAAGGCGACCAAGCTCCTGATCAAACCGAATACGTGGCGCAACGTCGAGTGTCACTAGGTCACGTGTCTGAGCACGGCCTTGCAAGATTGAGTGAACTCGTCAACGCTGTGGATTCATCGTACACTCCGTCCAGGCGTCGGTCTTCTGCAAATGTTCAAGTGCAACCAGTGAGCTCGAGCTCTCGGACGGCGTCTTTGAAAAGCAAACTCGGCGGGAGTCGAGCACTACGTCGTGTTCGATCTTCCATCCGAGTTGTCTACTTTAAGGAGAGCTTTTACGAGGTGTACGGCTGTCTGGGACTTGTGATGCTTCTGGCCTTCACTCTTTCGTTTTTCGCGATGGTTTACATGACGGCGGTGCAAGTCATTCCGAGCCAGTCTGCTAATTTCCTCATGAACACCGAAATGCTCGACAACGGCGACTTTCTGTTGATGTCCAAGCCACCAATTAGCATCGTTGTGACGTCCGCTTTGATGCTGTCGGTGTTTGCGTGCCTGTATCTCTGGCTGATTGTCTTCATGCTCTCGTACAATAACGAGGCCACCGTCAGCAACCTCGCTCAGGCACCCAATCCTACGTCCTTGAATTACCGGCTGATGCAAAAGTTGGTGCCACTCTTGAAGCGTGTGCAAGCTCAAATCAACGGCGCGCAGAGCAGCTCTCCAGCTCGTGTTTCATCAAGGTTGAGGTCGTTCGAGAACATCAAAAACCTAGGCATCAAAATTCAGCGCACGTCGTCGTTTGGCTCGAACACAGCCAGTAAGCTGATCTTCGACTTCACCAGCATGGAGGGAACATATCACCGCTACTACGTAAGTCCCAGCAAGTCTGGCTTGTCTAGCTAGACTTGGAGCTAACAAACTGTATACTGCTTTGCACGAAAACTGAATTAGGATGCACTGCTGGACTTCCCAAAGCTTATCTTCCAGACGATGAGTCTCACGACGTACCTTAGAAAGGGCTTCCCTCTGCCAATTATTTTCTTCTACGTGCTGCCTCTGGGATTCAACTGGCTCATCTCGTTCTATAGGTTCCAACGAAACAAGCCTGACCCGATGCTTATCGTCGCTCGGATCTTTTACCTGTGGGTAGCGCACTAAACTTTTCTTACGGGGGGATGAATTTCGTGCTAACCCATGATCTGTACGACAGATTCGATCTCTTCTTTGCCGTGTTTGCGCCGATTGTGATGCTGGTGTACTCGTACTACAATTTCCATCTGGATCGCGACAACTTCCACATTCGCGAAGAAACACTTACCCCCGGCAGCTTCGATCGCATCGCCCGTTTGTTTGCCGACCCAATTGAGGTTCAATTCGTCAAAACGAGCTTCGCCAATTTGCAGATCACGGAAGGAGAATACATTCTCGTCAAGTGTTTTTTAAATTTATTGGGGATTTACAAGTGGAAGAAGGTGATCGCACACCTCATGCTCGCGAACCGTAGTCGGCGAGAAGAAAAAGCTTCCACCGCTAAGCCTCACACTCACCCGCACTCGAGAAAGCACACGGTGGTCGGCGGAGTCATTTTCGTTTGCTGCAGCTTGGGTATTGCCATCTACACAGCGCTGTCGTTATCGACTAGCATCAAGAACTGCGCACCATACCCCCACTGCGCTGTTTACTCCTACAGATGGGATTGGGATGATACAGCTTCGTGTCCGTGCATTGTTTTCATGGACCGTGAGCTGGCGCCACAAACATACAGCGAGTGGATTAATTCCCCTGACGTGACGGAAGCTGTGAGCGCACTAGCATCGAATGGCTACCTGCAAACCGTGCAAATCATCAACCGCGCGCTGCCGGAGCTGCCTGAAGAGCTTCGTAAATGCACAAAACTCAAGGATCTGTACGTTTCGATTACCACTGAAAAGTTTTAATGTGGGAAAGCATTTTGACTCACTGTCGTTTGAGATGTTTTCACAACAACAGGATCCTGATCTACACGAAGACACAGAGGTTCCCTGAGTGGATGAAGGAGTTCACCCACTTGGAGTATTTGTACGTGCGCTTACTTTCGTAAATGTTGTCAATTTTCACGAACTAACTGTTTTCGTTACATGTTTGTTATCAGCCACGTCGAGAACGATATCATGCACTCAAGCCTCCAGTATCTGCCCCGAGACATGTTCACCGACATGCCCAACCTCCGATTTATTCGTACGGGTGGTGCTTCGGATTTGACGACGTACCCATCGTTAATGGGTCTGCACACGCTTTCAACCCTCGTTTTGTCCGTCGTTCGCGGGATGACACAGCTGCCCAACCTCGACGACCTGTCCAGCCTCACGACGCTCTACATTGCAGACGCCACCCACGTTCCTCGCTTGCCATCACTGACCGGCCTCACCAGTCTCAAAAATTTTGCCATCTTCCGACGCAACGAAATCTGCTGCAACGGGTGGGCCACAGGCTTCTGCGACCTCAGCAACTTTCAGTGTCTGAAACGCGACAATGAACCGACAGTGGAGTGCGTAAGCGACCGCATTCCCGATGAAGATCTGGGGGTGATTCGACATATCGATGGGTTTCTGTGCGAGACAAACATCACGCAGGACTTGGATGCGTCGGAACCTTCGCTGGAATCCACGGATGGAGAGTGTCAAGGCGTTTTGTACCGAGAATGCTACATGAATGGCACGCGCGGCATCTGCTACAATGGCCGGATGCAAGTGGTGCATTGTGACGTGTTCGGCGAGTACGAGAAGATGCGTCGAGTGCAAATTGCACGCGGTGTGGGGGACAAGTGCGACCCCGAGGTGGAAGCGTGGTTGGGCTGTTGACGTTGAAGTGGATATGGCTACAATCCATACCCTATTTCAACCAATCGTCTCAACGTAATTCGATGTATGTATTTCCATTGGCTGGAAAAGTATGTTAAACTGATTACGCCCAGATTACTATTTTTGATATTCGAAGCTTTTGAGCCTCTCATTTTCTCACTCACTGGTCTGCAATGTTTCACGTGCTCGGAAAGCGCCTCCTGTCGGCGCCCACGGCGATGGGACGCACCCCGCGCTTCTTCCACGCGTCGGCTATCACCCTGCACGGCGACGCGTCCAAGTTCACCAACAATCCGACGTACGCGGGCTTCACAATCCAAAATTCCCTACGAATGAGACTCAAGATATTTTTTTATTGTTATTTTTCAGTGTGCACATCAAGTTCAGGCTGCGAGACGACTCAATGCAAGAGGTGGAGGCCAAGACGGGCATGTCCATTCTGGACGTAGCCCATGCCAATGACATTGACCTGGAAGGCGCGTGTGAGTCGTCCATGGCCTGCTCCACGTGCCACGTGATCTTGGAGGACCCCGTGTTCGACACGCTGGACGAGGCCTGTGAGGACGAGGAAGACATGCTGGACATGGCCTTCGGGCTCGCGGACACGTCCAGATTAGGCTGCCAGGTGATCGTGGACGAGGGCTTCGAGGGCACGACCGTGACGCTGCCCAGGGCCACTCGCAACTTTTACGTCGACGGCCACGTACCCAAGCCGCACTAGGCTTACGGTGCTCAAAAACGGGTGCTGCGGCAGTCACTGATGTCAGGGTGGCTATGACATGTTTATTTAGATTCAAGGGGAGGAGAGCAACCTACTTCGACATCACCCTGCGCTTCCCTCGTGCTGCTACACGCCACTTAAATAAAAAAGATATTGGCTCGACGCCCGTGCTAACTGCTTTCGTTGCTTGTGTTCAGGTGGAGCTGGGGGGATTCTGTTTCTTCGGGCTGCTCCGAGCCTGAATTTCTGCTCACCACCTTCACTTCGAGCTCATTTGCCAACTCAACTTCCAAAGAGAATGCGGAGTGGGTCTTTGGAGGTGATGGATTGCTCATAGGCATGACGGAGCCGCCTGGTGTCGAGACCGCGCTGGATGTAGTGCTCATGGTACTCGCAGGATTGGGGCTGGCTCCGAGCCCGGCAGTGTTGCAAACGTACTCCACGGCCGCGTGCACGCAGTAGACGTAGTAGGACTCCTCGCCGTTCGCGTTATCGGCAGTGATGGCGAAGTTCTCCAGAAGATGCAGCTGGGCATGAATTGTAGGCAGTCGGCAATGCACCAGCACATAGGCCAGCAACGGGAAGAAGGTTTCCACTGAGAATTGAGTCGTGCCCAGCACGAGCGCCGCTTCGTGGTGCAAAATCACCACACCGTGCATGAGCTCGTCCAGCAAGTCACAGGGTACGACACTTGTCATGCCGTTAAAGGCCTCGATCGCGCGAACAAGGAACACTCGCCTTTGAACTGGACTGTTGCCGCCTCCTCCATTGGGTCCACGGACGCGGTGGCTTGGCAGACTGGAGCGGATCTTAGAAACCAGATCGAGAGAGACGCCCAGATTTTCCATGGGTAAACCACCCAGCTCGGCACACTTCTTGCGCCATAGCTTGTCCTTCCGCTGGCAGTCACGGGTGGCTCTCTTGTTGAAGCAGAGCACAGCAATGCGTGGGAATACTGTCCGCTGAATAAAGACGTGCAGACTCTTGCTAACGTCTGCAGGCACATCAAATTCACGGCGCACTCGACCTGTAAGTCGCTCCAGGAAGTCGAGAATCTGCTCGGGCGGAGGGTCCCTCGTCCATGAGGCCTGCTGGATGGCGTCTTTATGACGCATACTTTTCTCTGAGAGTGAACCAGTTCGAGAGCGAAGACCGCCGCTCTCGTTTTCCTCCAGTTCTTCGTAGCTCACGGCTGCAATGTCCTTCGAGAGCTGCAATACCCATTGACAGATGCGCGAGTTCTTGGACGAGAAAATGAGGTTTTCGAAGTGGGCCTGCGCAATCTCCCACCAGTCGGGCTGGCACATCAACTCGCTGAAGTCGGAATAGAACTCTTCGCCCGCTAGAACATCCAAAATCTTCTCCACCTGCAGCTCTTGCAAACCGCTGTACCCTGAGCTGGGATCAGATGAAACAGCCGAACTGGGAGCTGACACGACTCCCACAGAGCTCGATGCTGATTCCTCTCGTGCATTGCGCTGCACCAATCGATACCAACTCACAGCCTCCAGCAACTTGGCAATCATGACATTTTTCACTTGTGTCTTCTCGAAACAGTCATTGCCGTTTTGAAGTTTTGCTTGAGCTATCGCACGCCGCCGCTGTGTAGCACTCGTAACCAACAGCTCGTGTTGCTGGTGCAGCACGCTGTACTTGATGTCGTTAGCCAGCATCGCGTCCGCCGCTTCGAACGAGTCTAGTTGACGCTCCGTGAGCTCCAAATCAGGGTTGTGTGCCGTCACGATTTGCAAGATGCCACGCACGTGACGGCGATGACGCTGCAACTGGTTCAGCGCCCTGTGCGAAACCGCCACGCCGAGCTTCTCCGTCAAGAAGGACAGACCATCAGCTTGTGACGCTTCATCCGTCCGCGCACCGCACAGCAAACTCCACATGACGTTGGTCGGTGCCGCTGGGTGTTTGATCCCTATCTTCTTGACAATCCCCTGTGCTTGGTGCAACCGTTTGTGCTCCTCCGAGATACGAGTGTCCATGTCTCGCAGACTGTCCTGTAGTTTAGCTCGCAACCTGCTTGACGTCGGCGGCGAGTGTGGCTGGTCCAGACTGTCCAGATCCGTGGACGACGCTGCAGGACTCAGATTCAACGTGAGGTCTGCCGCCTGAGGGTTCTCCACCATAGTATTAAAATGGAGGTCCGCTGGTACAGGTACAAGGCCGCCACGGAGACTCATCGCGCGTCTCATGCGGTCCCAATTGGCGAACCCGGAGCCTGGCCCGCACATGTCGTTTGAGCTACTGATGCTGCTCACGCCCATGACGGCGTGGCGGTCGTACAATGGGCTTTCGGCGCCCAAACAGAGGCCGCCTGTCTCGTCGCTCGTGTCAGTGGTGCAGGAATAGGCAAAGGAGCCGAACGGCTGGCGCGTCCGACTGGTGGCTGCTGCGAGACGCCGACCCTCGTCCTCGTCGTCATCCGTCGCCTTGTAACCGCAGCAGCTCTCGCCCAGCGTCGTGGTAGCTGTGGCGTTCATGGGCGAGCACATGACCTCGTAGAAGGAGTTGGCGCGCGCGCGCCGCGCGTGGCCGTAGAAGCTCTCAATGACGGGGTGCGAGGCCCAGTCGGGCGCAATCCACACGGCAGGCGCGCCCAGCTCCTCCGTCTCCTTGGAGCGCAGCCGCCGCCTCGCACCAGGCGACGCGCTCTTGCGTCTCCGCGCTTGTTCGCTCAGCACTTGCACCTGGACGTCGTCCAGCGATCGCATCGCGAATGGACTAGTGGGGGCTTTGGTCGTGGCACAGCTTGTAGCTGACCAGTCGCCACTGGAAAGATCGCCGAGAAAGTGTCGCGGGTCGGCGTGAAAAGCCAGCGCCTTGACTGTAGGTGGAAGCGGGGCTTGGACACCTGGGGGATGGAGCGCTGCTGGAGGCGACCTGGGTGCAGCAGCAGATAGGATAGCTTCTGGGCTGATAAGAGCGACAGAAGGCGGGTTCCGGGGAGACCCGGTTAAATCGATATGGGTGCGTACTGGCATACTAACCTATATTAGTAGATTGAGAAACGACAAACTGAACTGAGGAGCACTTAGCATAGTATTTAGACACTGAAGCGGTCACGTGAACTATTCACTAGGTGGACGTTTTGAGTGTCCATCAAGCACGTGAGAGCAACGCTCGTTTAATAATATCAAGCCCGGTGCATGACCAACAGCTCCTTCGATGTGGGCAATATGCGCCAAGTTAGCAATACGACTACAGAGAGCATTTTATACTTGCGTTTAGTCCCAACCTACTGCTATTGTTTAACTTCGTGGCGATGGGGCATCCGCTGACGCACGTACACCTCACTCTCTGCCTTCTGTGCAGATGGAGGCAGCCGAGAGCGCTCGACGATACGCTGCGCTGCGGACAGCGCCTTCGTCTTGATTACTATGAGGCCACGATGATATTGCTGTTTCGTGGCGTCTTAAAGACGGTCTCCACTTTGCTAGCGATAGAACCAGACAAATGCAGGGTGAGTCCCGATTGTTTTTCTCGGATACCACGAAGATGCCACATCGGTGGTCATCCAAGTCACAACAGAACCCCTGGGTAGTGATCATACCTCTTCATATTTCTAAACAAGGGTAATATATTCCTGTAGCAGGGTGTACCAAATACCTCCCAACGCTCAATGTCGCAATGGCCTCGTACTCGTAACTCCGTATCGAAAGCGTGCTAAACGCAAAACTGCTGCAAGTGATGCTTCTTTTTTTGCCTTGTACTACGCCCGCGTGCTGGCGACGACTCAAATTCATTTTGTGCTAGTTCGTGGCATGGTGGTTAAAGTTGAAAGTGCGAGTGATTTTCTCTCACACCAGCTGGCTGAACTTGTAG
>AWVV02002415.1:0-39714 GCA_000500205.2 Phytophthora lateralis | reverse complement strand
ACGTGCAATGGCGACTCTGGTGGCCCACTACTCGTCGACGACGACATCCTCATTGGCTGCGTGAGCTGGGGAAGCAAGTGCGGCAAGCAGGCCGGGATTTACACTCGCCTGACGTACGTCATGGACTACATTGAGGACATTTTAGGTGGCGGCGACGGCAGCAAGTTCAACGTTACCTCCTCGTCCGACTCGTCCATGGAGGATGTGTCGTCTTCGGATGGGTCGAACTCGATTGTCCCTGCCAAGGCGACTAAAGCCCCGAAGGAGGAGGTTTCGTCCGAGGCGGCCTCGGGTTCTTCGTCCATAGTCGATTTGTTCGACGGTTTGTCGAGCTCGTCGCTTGACGCGATGCTTGAGTGGTTGTTTAATTCTGCCTCGGGGTCTGCAGAGGAAGAGACGAAGGCCCCTAATACCAAGACGACCAAGATGACGTCGTCCGAATCGTCGTCCAAGTCCACGGCGGGATTGTCGTCCGAGGCTCTCTTGAGCTCGTTGATTGAGTCTAGTTTTGGCTCGCAGTCCGAGTCTGCCTCGGACTCGTCGGAAGCTCCTGCTACCAAGGTAACCAAGGCTACGAAGGGAAGTAAGCAGTCGTCTGAGTCTGCTTCGGGTTCTTCTGAGGAGGAATCGACCAAGTCACCGGCCACTAAGGCCTCGAAGGCTACCAAGGCAACGAAGTCAACCAAGACCGTTGAGGACTCGGCTTCTGCGAGCTCGGAATCCGACTTGGTGGACCAAAGTGACGTGGTGCAGCAGGAATCCCAGTAAGAAACTACACACCCGAGTTGCACCCATTTTTGAAATCACGTAGTTCGAGTAAAATTACCTCTATCTTTTGAATATCAACTCTCAATAGAAGGAACATCCTTACACCCCTTACAATATAAACCTTCCACAATACATAGGCTCTCAAACTCGTTGCAGCGACGCTGCATAACGCCCACTGCCAATTTACCCAAACGCACTTTTCATTCGGATACCTGACACAACTCCATGGGGCAGGCCGGCTCCGTGCAGCAGAAGAGCGCGCTGCGCGACGTGCTGTCGCTGCGGCGGCCCAACGTCACCGCCACCGAGCTCGAAGAAGTCCTGCGCACCTTCTGCGCCTTGTTCCCACTCGAGGTGCGCACAAGAGCATATCCCAGGTTATTTGTCCCCAATGACCTTTGTCGCGCATGTCACACGTGTTGTTTTTGAACAGCTCCAAGTGCCCGACGCGCAGCTCGTGAGCGGCATCGTGGGCGTCGACGTCAAGGAGCGGAAACTCTTCGATGTGGTGCATTCGCTGTTGCAGGACCAGACGGAGCAGAGCCGGCGCAGCAATACGCGGGACATGACGGAGCTACTGCTCACGAGCTTCCGCCGCATCATCCGCTGGCGGGAGCTCTACAAGCTCTGCGCTAAGTGTTCGCTCAAACCTTTTCTCACGTGTCTCTACCGCCCGTCGCCCAGCCTCGTGCTGTCGGTGCTGGAGACACTGGAGCTCATCCTGTCGCCCTGTCCGGGCTTCGAGTCCGGCGACAAGGCGGCGGAGCGGAGCGAGGCGGCTAATCGACGCAACTTTGGAGATGCAGGAGGATTTGAAGTGCTGCGCTCGTTGCTGGTGCAGTACGGTGCTGTCGTGGTGAAGGAGGAGCAGAAACGGAGTGCGGCAGCCGTGCTGGAAGGCGTGCTCCAGATTTTCCACTTGACGCTCGTGGCCCGTCGAACGACGACGGATATGATGACGGGCACACAAGCTGTGGGCGCGTTGATGAATGCGCGCGTGTCGCTGCTGGATTTGTGTCATTTTCGATACAGTGAACATGAAGTCGCGCAACTCGCTATTGGGCTAGTAAAGGAACTATTTTGCATTGTGGATCTAAACCAGGTGCATGAGCTGCAAGAATCGGCAAGAGAGTACGGAGCTCTTTTGTATGCTCTGGAGACTGCGGTGCAGCAGGACGCGGATTTGAAAACGATAGAGAATGGAACGAAGATGAAAGAAAGCGGTGAAAGCGATATTGAAATGCGGGAAATGAGCGTGGACCTTGTTGAAGTGTTCTGCGCCGGTAACACGCGCTCCAAGAAGGTGATGTACTGCATCTTTCCCGTGGATTTATTTATTCCAGCGAAGAATCGCGTTGACCTTATATCACGACACACTGCGACATCGCCTTCTTCCACGATACCAGCCAAGACAATAGTAGCAGGAGCACGAAGTGCAAGGACATTGCCACATTTTTCGTTTGATTTGGAGCAACCCAGACGCACATCGATAGCAACCTCGAGTGTTTCTTCGACTAACGGAAACGTCGAAACCAAACGAAATCGAGTGGTAGCACTCGCATACAACGCTATGAATTTTGGGGGAGGCGCTTTTGAAAGGTGGCTTGGTGATGCGCGCGAAAAAGGAGAGCACTGGCGAGAAATTATTGAGGCTGTCCGACGAACGCATGATAGCCCGGAACTCGTATGGCGAGCTCCTATGCTTACAGAGCTGCATGAGGCTTTGCGAGCAGAAATTGAGACCCTTGAGCGGCGACGGCGCTTTATGTCAGAAGATGAGACGTCACAGTCAGGGGAACAAATTCCACGCTGGGATCATGAAATGTTTTACGTGGAGTACCCGTCAATGGAAGCCGAGCTTGTAGTGAATGACTACTTTGTCGAGTATTTGATTCCACGAGTAGCGGACCTGACAACGACTTACGAGATTGCTGAGCCCGTAGTGCTGGCTTGGCATCTCTCAGATCAGCTTGCAATGGAGCAAGATGAAAAATGGGCACTTTTGTGCGTGCGATGTCTGCGTTTGGTTATTAGACGCTATGCGATGCTGTTTCATGGTCAACTTCCGATGCAATATGTGCTATCATTGCTGTGCGACCACATGAATCATTCGTCTGCTTTCGTGCGCGAATGTTTCCTTCTACTCAACACTGCGATCATTACGACTCGCAATGCACCTTCTGAAAGTTTTAATCAGCTTTGTTTGACTGTGACGCGTACAATCGTGGGCGTGCTCGCAGATCCAGTGTTTCTGGCGAGTCTTTCCACGCCTCTTGAATCTGAAGACGAAGCAGACCAAGTGGATGTCCTGCGGTTAGCCGAACCTGAAGATGAAGCTGTTTCTGTTATCAACGAGCGCGACGCATTGATACGAGCCGGGATTTCTCTTTTGCTTGCAATTGTCCGCCGTGCCAAATTCGTTCTACGGCTGGTCCGCCCTAAGCGCATGTTCTTGTGCCGCCTTCTAGCGGTGGAGACACTAGACCATGTGACAATCACTCGGCTTCTATTTGTATTGAAGCAACTAGCGCTTCAGGACAGTAACAACGACTTTGGCGCTCCTGGTGGATCTGGCGCTGTATATAGCCAGTTGTCATCCGCTTCATCTTCGTCAGTGGCATCGCACACAAGCTCAACATCGGATTGCAACTGGAGATCTCTCACGGTAGTATACGTGCTTCTAGCAAGCTGTGATCCAAAGGGAATGGGGATGTGCGTGGCCGCTGCTGAGTTTCTTAAGGAGTCATGCGCGCAGCCTCCAACCTCACGTACTACTGATGGGTCAAAGGGCTCTCCGTCGACGCTCTCGTCCTGTGAGTTTAACGATCTGCTCAATGAAGCACTAGGTTTCGGTGGGTGTGGCATGGAGCGACTGCTTAATTATGTAAATGCTGAAGTGTTTGCGGAAACCTTCAATGCACCTCAGAAACGTGCAGCAGATGTGAACTGGGGTCGGAAGCAGCGTGTGCGATTGTATCGATACTTGAAGCACAAATACTTAGGTTCCAGTGAAAAGGATTCGTCCACATCGTGGAGTACAATTGTGGATGATGATGCTGACCACCACTACGAGGATGACGATCTCTTCATAGGCAATATATTTTTGCGGTCTTACATTGAGGGCGATGGAGAGTTTTTGAACGAGTGGACACCAGAAATGTACAGCGAGTTAATCAATGCGCTGTTCGAGAAATTGGTGCTGCTTGGCCGCAGAAAGTCTGCATACGCCGGAATCGGAAGTGTCGGCTCGTTACCCTCCCCTCAGCAGCAGCCTTCTCTGGGTAAATCTCCGATCGGCAGTGGTGAGTCATGTGCTGCCGAACCGTGGGAGGTTCAAGTCCTGATCCTCAAGGCCCTTGCACGACTTGTTCCGTCTCACTGTGCTGAGGTCAAAATTAAGGCAGATTTCTATGAGTCTCTGTTGGCTCCTCTGCGTCGCTCCATGCTTAGCGAGGTCGACCAAGTGCGGGGTATTTTGTCGTTGGATCTTTTTGTGGCTATTCTCTCAATTCCCGAAGATCGTAGCGCCAACACAGCTGCGTGCCGATCGTTCCTCGAGGATAAAGGCCTGAGCGCGCTGGCTGACTCTCTGGATCGTATGCGTAGTCCAGCGTACCAACAGATATTGCAAACCGTGGAAGTATTCGGTCCTCGGCGTCGAAGCAATTCAACAACCCAGAACATGGCGCGCATACTTTTATATCGCTCAACAGACGTGCTGTCCATCCTGGCGAACCAAAACTCCGCAGGAATTCGCGCGATTACTAAAAATCCGAAGGTGGTAACTGCATTGATCGAACTGGCATCACGCCAGATCATTACGCAGTACGCGGACATTGACGCTGCAAGTGTATGCTTGAGCTGCCTTGGGGGGCTATGCCACTATGAAGAACTACGTGCACTTGTCGTCAATGCTGGTGGTTTACTATCGCTATTAGATACTGTTGCATTCTGTCCAGCAGAGGAGCTTGATAAATCTGCGGCAACGGAGCCTCAGGTAACGAGCGCCCGGAGTGAATCGGTTACATCGGATGCTGAAGATAGTCACCATGAAAATGCGGAAGGAGATCAAACGAGCGAACATTCAGCCTCAAAAGCCGACGGCAACTCAATTGAAGAGCCTCAAAGGATTCCATCGCGATTTTTCGGCGCAATTCGAAGCGCTGCACTGGTGTTGCGGGCGTGCATGGGACCGAAGAATGTCTCCACGCCCACATTACCGACTCAAGTGCTTCATCAGCTGCTAACGCCAAGCTTCGTTCGGGTAAGTTGATGCATAGGTTTGTGCTGATCCAGATAGGTTCTGACCACGTGCTGCATTTTGTAGGTGTTGCGTACATCTCCTGATCAGTTCATTCTGGAACTGCAAACCGCCGAAGATATCAGCACAGCGACGCTAATCTGGACAGTTAGTATGCGGCAGCGTCTGCAGAAATGCATCACAACCGAACTTGGGAAAGTGAAAACTGCAGCTGCAGCAAAGACTTGGCCGCGCTGGGACCCTGAGCACTTCGTCGCTGCTGACTCGTTCCGGTACCAGTACCCGGAACTCACAGACGTCCTTGTCTTGCACGACGTGTATCTTGCCAACTTCGTGGCGACACCAGTCGAGGATTTAGACTTGGGAGATATCGACATGGCGTCCTTTTCGGAAGCACTGCTGATTTCTATTCAAAGTCATGAAAACGTGCTTCGAATCTTACAAGAGCGAGGATCCATCGACTCTGCAAAAGAAGCTGCTGTCCGACTCATGCGGCAGGCCATGGAGAAGCTCGTGAGTACGCACCCGCAGCACAACCTCGAGGTGGCTTCGAGTCGCGACGCCCCGCTGTCGGACAGCTCCCCCGCCATGTCGCCGACCACGTCCAGCATCTTTTCAACCGAAGTGATTGCAGCGAGCAACTCGTTTTCCCCAACTGACGACCGAGACTGGGACATCACGCGGATCGAGCGCTGCAGCTCGTCCGGAATCGAAGATTTGACCGTGTAGTGGCGGTTGGGCATCGCCATGGATCTACGTATTGTTACAGTAGCGTCGCTGAGCGAGCATCAAGAATTGCCAACATTCGCAGCCCTTATTTACCGGTATGTTATTGAGTCTTCATTTGAAGTTGCAGTGACCATCATTCCTTGAGTACGTCATCACGCCGTTTCTCTCGGCCAATCCGATCTTGGCAAAGGAGCCATACAAAATCAGTTTCGAACTTGCCACGCAGAGCTCAAGTCTCCACTATGACGCAGAAATCGGCACAAGAGGCCACCCCTCTACTGAGCAATGGGACGGAGCATCTGAATACCAAGGAGAAGCAGAAGACCTACTCGCGCTGGCGGGACGACGATGTGGATGACGAAGCGTCCGAAGTGGACCCTCTGTCCCCCAAGAGGAGACGCAGATCGGCCCAGCGCCAAATGCTGTGCATGCAGTTCAGCTTACTGCTGTTGCTGGCCTGGGATATGGCTAGTCTCCTGCTTGTGTGCAGCTTCAGCCTTGGCGGGGCTGCCTTCACCCAGTTTGGCTGGCTACTGGACGTGCACCAGACCCAGTGGCGCTTCTGGGGGCTCCCCGTGTGGGCCACAGTCATCAAAAGCGTGCTCTTCCTGCTGGCTACGCGCTGGCCGGATGCCCGCGTCGTCACGTGGATAGTGAACCTTTTCTGTCTTGGGTTCTTGGGTGTGTTGGCAGTGGACGCTTTCAAGTTGGACGCTATTTCGCGTCTTGACGAGGAGAAACAATCCCTTGTGGACGCTAATGTGGCCAATTCGTTGCCGCTTATTTTCACAGTGCTCGAGGTCGTGAATCTAAGCTTCTTGCTCGACTCGATCAAGACTCCGCTCCCTACCAAGAGTGAGGCGCTGCCGCAAGTGGCTGCGGATAACCCGACGGAAGCTCCTCAGCCTCGTGGGATTTCGTTCGTCAAGCTCGTGTACATTTTGAAGCCCTACTTTTGGCCCCACGGGTTCGCCAACAAGCTGCGTGCTGGTAGCACTTACCTGGTGTTGATCTTGAGTAAATTGGCTAACTTGGCGGCGCCACTATTTATGGCGTCTGCTACAAACGCACTTGTGGCAAAGGATATCGGTGGCGCTATTCGAGATATCGCCGTCTTTAGCGGTCTTACGTTGGTGTCGAAGCTGTTCAAGGAATTGCAGTCATTGATTTACCTTAAGGTGAAGCAGACGGCGTATATTGAGCTAGCCACGCTTACGTATGAGCATGTTCACTCGCTGTCGTACGACTGGCATGTGCAGAAGAAGCTTGGTGACGTGCTGCGCTCAATGGATCGTGGTGTGGAATCGGCGAATAGCGTTGTGTCGTACGTGTTCTTGTATCTGATTCCGACCTTAGCCGAGTCCGTGGTGGTGATCGTGATTTTTGCGATGCACTTTGAGTTGGCGGGACTGAGCTTTGTGGCATTCTCGAGTCTCGTGGTGTACGCCTATTTGACCATCAAAATAACGCTGTGGCGCAAGAAGTACCGCGAAGCGTCGATGCGCCACGATAATGAGTACCATGACAAGGCAACAGATGCACTCCTAAACTACGAGACTATCAAATATTTCGGCAACGAGCGTCATGAAGTTGATGAATACTCCAAGGTGATCGAGAAATATCAGCGCTATTCAGTGTCGGTGCAGGCCTCACTTGGCGTGCTAAACGGCGCCCAGGCTGTGATCATTCAGACTACTGTCTTGGCTGCACTTGCGCTGGCGGCCCCGCACGTTGTCAACGAAAACAGTGGGCGCAAAATTGACATTGGGGCTTTCATTGCCATCTCAGTGTACCTCACGAATCTTTTCGCACCGCTGTTTTTCTTGGGTGGAATCTACAATATGGTTATCAACTCAGTGGTCGACATGAAGAAGCTAAGCGAGCTGCTTTCAGTGGAGCCTGATATTCTGGACGTTCCCGATGCTGTCGAGCTGGGCGTGTGCAAATACGATACTAAGAATGGAATTGACGTGGTTTTCCGGCATGTGTCTTTCCACTACCCGTCTCAGCCGGCCACGACCGGCGTCAAGGACTTGAACTTTACCATTTCGCGAGGCACAACTACTGCGCTCGTAGGTGAGACTGGTGCTGGTAAAACCACCATTTCACGCCTTCTTTTCCGCTTCTACGAGTGCAACGCTGGCAAGATTCTCGTGAACCACCACAACATTGCCACGGTGACGCAGCAGTCACTACGCCAAGCCATTGGTATAGTTCCTCAAGATACTGTGCTTTTCAACGACACCATTCTCCGCAACATCAAGTACGGAAACTTGAACGCTACCTTCGACCAGGTCGTCGACGCGGCCAAGGCTGCTCGCATCTACGACTTTATCATGAAGCTTCCGGATCAGTGGAACACCAAGGTTGGTGAGCGTGGGCTTAAACTTTCTGGCGGCGAGAAGCAGCGTGTTGCTATTGCGCGCACGTTGCTGAAGGACCCGCCTTTCGTCATTTTGGACGAGGCTACTTCCGCACTGGACACGGTGACAGAGCAAGAGATCCAAGCTGCACTGAACCGCCTCAAAGCTAATCGCACCATGCTTGTGATCGCGCACCGCTTGTCCACGGTACGTTCCCACACTTACACTTACTGCCTTATGGCACTTGCATATAATGTACTCACTTCCCTTGTGTATTATTCATGAAGATTCGCAATGCTCACCAGATTATCGTGATGCAACACGGCGTGATTGCTGAGCGTGGCACGCACGACGAGCTACTGGCGCAGCCCGACAGTATTTACTCTGGAATGTGGTATGCCCAGCGTAAGCATGAAGGTGAAGAATCGGCTGATGTTCAAGAAGTAGCTTAGATAATCATGACTAATTCACATGCATGGCATTACGATAACCCTAGCTGTCTGTTGGAGTGCGACGCTGCTGGTTGTAATGATTGTGCGATGGTGCGGGGTTGGCAAAACTGCGTGTTTGGTGCAGTGTCGGTGGCAGTCGGAAAATCGGATACTCCAGGGGCATGTACAGATGCTGTGGCTGCCACGCAGTACTTAACTCCATCGAGTTCGTCCTAGCGAACGACGGCATGGGGCTCACGTGGTGCGGCGTACCATCCTTCGTGTAGCTGTTCATCTTTGTAAGCAGCGATCGCTCCTGTTGCTGCAGCATAGCCTGAACAAACAGCACCTTTGAATCTGGCAATGCAACCTCGTGCTTCTGCAAAAACATGCCTCGCGGAATACCAGGAGTCCGTCGGCGGCTCGTGGTCACGGCGTTGGATCCGTTCGCAGCACTAATACTGTGTCCAGCACCATTCGCTGCGCGGAACTCGTCTTCCATATAGTAAATGGTGACGACCTGTTCTTTGGTTATCCTCGAGCAATCCACCATAACGACTTCCTCGGCCAACAGCTCCCACTCCGCGTCGTACTTGGTTGTTTGTGCTGACGCTTTTCCCTTTACATTCAAGAACAACATTCGCTTGCGTGTGACCAGAAAGCATTGGTGGGTCGTTTTCAGGTCGACGTGACCTAGATACCCATCACCACGGTAGCGACCACCACGGATTTTACCTACGATCTCCTCACCCAAAGACTCCACGTACGAATAGATCTTGAGCCTCTTCGTTCGCAGATCAATGTGGCGAGGTGGTCGCACACGTACTAACAGTGCCTTGGTATTAGGGTCGACTGCGTCGCGAAGCGTAGAGGCGGTTGTCGCTGTAGCTAATGAAAAGCCCAGCAACGGCTTCAGAACAACTCCAAACGCACCAGCCACAATACCTGGCAGCACTCCGCGTGCGCCGTTGACCTCAAACGAGTGAATTGGCGCTACCACGACACCCGAGACACCTTGCACAAGGCCTTGGAATATATGCCGCGTGGCAGGGTAGCCTGTGTAGTCATCCAACTTCAGACACGCCTCTGAAAGGCCAAGAGAGAAGGCCGTAAGGATGCGGGTGTTGAAATCCAGGAACGTATACACGGAGGCACGCACAAGTGACAGTGAACCCCGACCCACACCAAAGGCAAAAGCCTGAGGGCTTCGCTGCGAAAGCCCATGCGCTGGCTCTGCGATAAAGTCTTGAAAGCCACTGCGCAGATTCTTCCATGCAATCATTGGGTTGCCGAGCACGTCGACACTTCCCAGGATAACATAAGCCTGGCGTAGCGCCTCGCTCTGGTAATGCGATGCCAGTCGTGTAGCCAAAACATCAGGCTGCACGAACGAGTTGTGAATGTGCAGTGCCTTCAGTTGGAACGGAGCATTTGCAATCTTGGTTAGACTGGTACCGATAGCATTCAAGATCAGTCGTAGAGGGCCGACCGTGATGACAGATGACTCTCGCGACGAAGTCGGATCTGTTAGTGCCGCAGCATGCGATAAGGAAGTCAAGTGTCCATCCACAATGGCGCCCGCACTATCACCGAACGAAAAGCTGACGGTGGCGCGGATGGGGTCGATGTGAAACTCTTCGAAGTAGAGTTTCTTCTGCTCGTCCTTTGCAACAATGGCGCTAATAGTTCCGTATTTGGCTGCCGAGTAGCGCTGAATCTCTGTAGCCAGAGCTGTATGCTGCTTCTGACGTGGGCTTATCAATTGCTGTTGATTACTGTTCCGCCGAGCGATGATTTTCATCGGCGGGGTGGTGGGATCAGAAGTAGGTCCAGCCGACGTGGTATTCTCTTTTTGAGCCGCTTCCAGCACCTTCACTGAAACCTCCAGACTGGCGTTGAAGTCCGTCAGCAGCAAATGGCTGTGTGCAGCTCGAGTTGCCTCATTGCTGCTACTGTCACCGTTTACGATCACAACAGCTCGCTTTTTGATTGCCGTCCCATTAATGCCACTGCTACCATAGATTTTGGCGTGTACCAAAAGTGGAAGTAGCTGATAGAGCAGTGCACCATCTACCCGAATGTGGACTGGCAAAACACTGGCGCTGAAATGTCGAATGAACTCGATGCCGGCGTACTCATCATGCTTCACAAGTCCAAGTTGTAACACTGGAATGTTCACAGTTTGCCCGTTCACAATTCGTGATCTGCCATTTGGATTTGAAAAGCGGAGGAGCACAGGGTATGGTGTCATCTGCAACTGGTTGTCAACTTGCACGTCATTTACTTCGAGACAGCAAGCAATAATCCGTGGACACGTCTCGCGTTCAAGGCGCGACAACGATGCCGCACTTCCGGCAATTGATGCACCACCGTTGCTCCGACCATCTTCACTGACAAGAATTTCTAGCGCGATTCCAGAGATCGACATGTACACCAGCTCCTTGGGTGCGTTATCGACGATTGAAACACCCACACCCTGGAGATGCAGTACCGCATGCACTGTAGGTGCACTCACATGGCGTTGCAGTAGCTGCAAGGCACCACCCTGGCTCACTTCAGACTTTGCCGATTGTTCATTAGATACCTGTGCATTTTCCGGTGCATCCTTCTCTCCGCGCAACCGTGTGTCAGTGAATCTTAACACGCGTGTCGGTCCGTCGGTTGAGATTTCAATGCCCAATGTCCCACCAAGTGCATCAGGATACCGTTGGATTTTATCCAGATCAAAACTGCCGATGCGCAGAGGCCGACTGTTATCACCAGCGGCTGACGGGAGCATGTCCACCACTAGCAATCGCTCTTCTGTAGGCTCGTCCCATGCATAGTCCAGACTGTGATGTGGCAGTAGAATTTCACTGCGACGCACGCGATGTTGGTGCGTTCGTAGCGTTTCCAGCGAGTAGTTCTCAACTCGGTATGGAGGCGCAGTTGTACGCTCTTCGCGAAAATACACGCATACACACGATGAGTCTAGCTTTAGCGTCACACGTACGAGCTTGCTTTCCCGCGTCGATTCGTGGCGCATGCGAACAGCATACTCGCCAGACTCGACCAAAGGAACGGCACCGCTCCAAGACCACCCATACTCGGTAAAACGGCACCGGATCGTGCGTGTCTTCGCGAAGCGAAGTGTCCAATGAAAATCGGCAAATGCGCCAGCGTCCAATTGGACCACTGGATTTACAGGTGACATCACTCGCGAATTGGGCATCGAACCACTCGCGTTAGCTATATCGATAACCGATGGAGTCACCATCTTCGACGATGAATGGCACACCTCAATGGCGCTGCTCATTGTGTTGATGAGCATAAACCGCGGTGTCAGCATGATCACTTTTGTGCGTGAATATTGTCCCTTTGCTGGGGTGATTGAGTAGCCGATGCTAAATTTTCGGTTTGCCCCAAAATCGTCAGCTTCGATCTCACCAATCGTACCCGCTTGATCCAATACAAAGGGGTCAGACCACTTACGCTGTCCACTCTCCTTTCGCGCTTCCAGGGTTGCTAGATCCCTTTCATTACTTACTCGCAGACGTACACACCCACGATCTGTTCGATAGTCTGAATGACAAGCCTGGAGAACTTCCAGCTGGCCAAGACCACGCGGATCATACTCAATCGTCTTCGGGAGCAAATCTAGCAGACCCTTCACAGGTGGCACGCTCGGAAGAAGTCGAGGGTGGCGTCGCTTGCGCTCGCTGTCGCGCCGATCGGGAGAGATTCTATGAGCAGTAGTGTTGTTTTGCTGTGCGATACCCTCCACTCCATCCGAAAATTCTTCATCTTCAACTGGGACAGGGTGGAGCAGATGAGGATTGCGTTCTCGGCGACCCGTCTTGGCTCTTTGGTTTTCCTTTAGAAGGAGTTCATCACGATCCAGGCGTTTTTGTCCTGCCAGCAATCTGTTGGCGTAAGCAGCAAGTAAAACAAGAATGTTAGATATTAATCACGAAACCGAAGTCCATGCCTTGAATGTGACTGAACACGTACGTGGTTTTATGTTCGCGCCCCATTCGCTCTTCTTCGTATTCATACTCTAACTTGAGTCCCGTCAGATTTACGATCCAGTACGGCACGTAGAGGAACAACTCGCGACAATGACCTTTACTCATCCGAATTTCCGCAGTAATATAGAGGTACGCGTCGCTGACCAGGTCTTTCATTTTGATTCGCACAAGATCACCAAGATCTTCCTCGAGCTCGAGCGGTTCACTCCAGTCAAATCCTTTCATGCGAACACTTAACTCGAGAGGTGTCTCCTCACTTGACAAATGCCAAATAAGCGAATCGGCCACATTGATTGTTCCTCGCTCACGCAGGCGCTGCTCGCGAGTTTCCCACCCTGCATTCATGCTCGAGTTTGTCAACGTCACAGCTTCCACCGCTGGTGACCAGTCACTTGGAGTTGCCAGGCAGAAATCTAGAGGCCCAGCGGTTAGATTGTGCACGATCAGTGGCGGGTGAAAGGACAGTGTGCGGTGGTACAGAGCACTACTTGCGTTTGACAGGCAAACGTTCATCATGAATGGACGTACGGGCCGATCACTATACAGTCGTCGGAATTTAATTGTACATTGGGCTTGACCGGACTCATCTGTCTCCATGTGCGTAACGTTTTCGTTGGCAGAAGAACTCCCCCGGTCGAAAAGCGGAAGGTGTACGCGCTCTTTGGCATAGGCTTTGGGCAAAATCCCGTTATTTTCTGCGTCATCGGCGCCATTGATCTCAGGAGGACGCACCATCACGTAGCCTTCGCCGGAGGAAACGATATGCACCGGTACAGGAACAACAGAGGAAGCTTTGACAATCTTCTTCCAGATTGGGATGATATGCCCTTGCGATGTATTTCCCGATCTCAAAGAGCGTGATATCGAACGTCGTTGAGGAGGCACAAATTCAACTTCAAGATCTGACGAGGTTTGATTCTCCAGAATCAATGTCGATCGCACCACAAAGTACTTGCAACCGCGTTCCACAAGCACATCAATCACACACTCGCATTTCCGCATTCGAGTGGCCGTAACGTCTGCTTCAAAGTCTACGAGGGCATACATACGAGAATCAACTTGGTCGACAGGAATGGGTGCTTCGCTTTGCCACTTTCTTGGGATGTTAGAGAGACCGTCACTCGGGTATTCTTCTTCGACAGCAATAAAGAGCTGGCGGTCGTGCACAAACGCATTGCGTCGGCCCCTCTTTCGACGTTTCTCGCAGGTGTCTCCCTTGTTGCTTTCTGACTCTTTGTTGAAGCGAAGTGGTTCTTCTTGGCCAGGCGCGAGAGAATGGTCATTGTAAGAAGCACCCCAGTACCGTAGAGGCATTCCAGTATTGTTTCGGATCCAATACGTAGAGTACTCTGTCATTTCGCGTGAATCGCCGCCGGCATTCACTACCCATCGCCACGCTCGATCTGCAGCCACTAGGTTCGCAATCAACGCATCTGTCAAATTGAGTTGTAAAAAGACTTCTGACGAGATGTTTAACTTCCAAGGTGATACCACAAAATGCTCTCTGTCATCCAAATCACGTTGGCGTGAGTGCTGCTGAGAAAGTGTCATCTTGACACTCCACGGTTCTATAAGGGGTTCCATTGTCACAAGACGCAGGTTTTGGTACTTGGCTTCCGCTCTGCAACTTGCGATGATATCTATCATCGATTTCGACTCGGATCGCAACAACACTTCGATGGCCTTTGTGTCGAACTCTACTACTGGAGACGACTGATCCACGATATTGTTGATCAATCGGAACTGAGCCCCACTCACAACTAGCGACGCGCGTATAAGTACATCATGCTGGGGAGCAAGTGGGGTCCCTTGCTTCGATACTTGGTTGTCGCATGCGTCACCTACGCCAAAGTAGTGAGCGTACTCAGAATAACCCCCTTGTGCATCCGGTAAATCGGACCAATCGAGGTCATCTGCTGCTGCTTTCATCCGTGCAATGAATGCATCTCGAATTTTCTTTTCGGCGCTAAGCATACTGGATAAACCTGTAAATATTTTTAGCAGCAGTGGCAAATCTCGGTAAGCGATATGCGAGATGATCTGGTTAACACGCACAGTGGGCTCACTAAGAATCCATTCCTGCCACTCCAGCGAAACGTCTCGAACAAATAGCTCTGGCAAATCCATTCCTGGGCTATCACCCTTGTCTCCAATGGGGGTGTTGATCCACGGAGTTGTTTTTGCGTCTTCATCACCAGTCTCAACTCCGCTTTCGACATCACTATTTGCGTCGCTGTTTTGGTCTTTTTTTTCCTCGCTGCCTTCTGGGTCGACACATGTAGTTTCCTCAAGCACGGGTCGAAAGCATTGGCGCAGTACGACTTGCACATCCACTTCAAAGCTCTCTACAAGCGTTCCCGTATGATGTGTGGGCTTTGATTGTGGTTCAGGTGTTCCATCTTCGTTATCACTGACCTTTGGAGAGCCAACTAATACTTCCACTTTGCTCAGCCTGACTGACGCTGATAAAAGTTCACTTATGTCGAGAAAAGCAGAAGCTTCTGCTCCTTCAAGTGCGCTATTGAAGTTCGCAATCAACTGACTCGACAACACACACCCTGCCACGTCCGCTTTCCGGTCCGTTGATACCACCCACATCTGCAAGTTCACGAAGCGCGCGTCAACTTTCCACTGAGGGATCGCAAGCCGCTTCCTATCCGCAACACTCTGATTACCACATAAAGGATCCTTAGTTTTAGAGGTCACCGACGTTCCGCTTCCAGCTTCTTCTGCAATCGCACGAGAAGTAAAACTCCCGGGAGCTCGCCCTTCTTTCGCACTGGCCGAACTCAGCATACGCTGCAACGGAGACATAAATGCTGATCGAACCGCATTGAGGTCATCTTTCAATGACTCAGATATGCTGTCACTTCGTTGACGAAGAGGGGGGACAGTAAAGCGCGTTTCATGCCGTTCACCCCGGCTGTCATCGGGATCAACCCCCGCATCAACATATGCAGAGTTGTCGACGCCAGGAGGATTGTTCGCAAGTGCCTCATCACGTTGGATTTCCAATTCACTTCTTTTCTTGCTTGCCGCCAAGAACACATCTAACACAAAGTGCTCCAACCGAAGCAGAGTCCGTGGTAGTAGAATAAACCTAGCAGAAGACACAGACAAGTCGAGCGAGTTTGTAGCAACAGTAGATCCATCTCCGCTTTGTTTGCTTGTCAGCCGTCCACTCAGCTGCGAAGACATGTCTAGCCTTGACGACTGGGATGATGACGGTCGAAGCAACGGTGGTCGGATGTCATCTCGAGATAAGAACGAAAACGACGAGCTATCGGACGAAACAGAAGTTCGAGATTCGATGCGCTCCAAAACAGCTCCTGGGACCGGTCCAAACAGTTGAGTCAAAAATTCCTGCAAGGCACCAAAACAGAAGTATCATCGTCATAACCAAAAGTATCTACACAGCTCAACAACAGCTTATCGTACCGTAGGGTCAGCTATTTTATCACAAATCACTGCCTCTCGCAAGGAAAAATCACATTGGAATGTAACTTCACCGTCCGCCAAATTAGTATCCCTTAACCCAATAGCAAGATCTGCTTCCAGCGCAACCATAGCTATTTCACCGATTACACAGCAAGGAATCTCGCTAGGAAAACTTCCTCGGCGCCCCATAAAATGTTGAGGATATGATCGTCCCTGTGCGGTGGATGAGGTTCCGCCACTGCTTTCGCGAGAAGAAAGTTCATCTGGAATGTCAATTACACTTTTCATCCACGCCTCGAATTGGTGAGGTGCCTCAGAATAAGAAATAAGTGCGATCTTGAACTCCTCAAGCATGAAGTGGAGTGTTAATTGCCCCCACTTCGCACTTCCAGAAGGCAATGCAGACTCCAAATCGCCCTCTCCTTTCAGGCCACCAGAAAGGCTGGCAGAGTCCACTACCGACGTCTCTTCATAACTTTCCATCTGGTGGGTCACTCCTTGGACTGTATCAAGGATGGGGATGATCGCCTCATAGAATACTTCCAGTGCCAAGCACACGTTTGTCTCGCTAATGTTAAAGCAAACGGGGTAAATTTCCACGTCCAGTGCAATCTCTGGTAAGGCTATTCTTCCATCGCTGTGTTCAATGTTGGGTATTTGCGTTGGTATACTGCATCGCATCTGGAAACCTGATCGATCGAGAATTGCAATCTGGTCTGCCAGGGAAGTGATCTGCAAACTTTCAATGATCACAGTGGTCTGGTATGGCGCACACCCAGGTGATCCACGCAAAGCGTCCGATGATTCTCGCTGCAGCGCGACGGATATCGTTCCGAAGTCTAACACAATTCCCCGGTATGGTTGTGACTGAAGAGAAACTCGTATATCTTTCAGAGGTGTAGATGGCAGAACAACACACGGATGAAAGAGCTTGACGTCCAAGTCAACGTTGTCGAAAAGATGTGCGAGAACCAGGGCCACGCCGTCTCCTTTTGCAGAGTCATTAGCTTGGCTACTCTGGTTTTCAGGTGTGTCATCGTCTCCAATACTTATAGGAGTATCTTGGTTTAGAAGGGTCCGGGGGCTTGATACGTCAAAATTAATTTGTTTCGCCTCTCTGTTTGACGTATCGACAGCATCGAAAAACGGCGTCAAACTCTCGGGCGGACGGTCAACAAGCGGGGAGGATCTTGGAGCTAATCGAAGTTCGGAGCCTAAAGATCCTGCGCGCTTGTGTTCCCTTTCCATACCATCTTCACTCGACGTAACACGCTTTGATAAGAAATGGGTTCGAAGCGGACCATCAACAACATAATTGGCCAGATTCTCCACAAATTCCGGTTGAGCCAGTAAACGAACAGGTTGTACACACACGCTAACACATGATTTAATTCCTTGCCGCTGAATATCTTCTTCATCATCCGCAGGAGCCAGTGACTTCGACGTCATCTCTGCCGAGATCAAGCATTCTATACTCAAAATGTGCCGAGAATCGTCTGTCGAAAAGGTAGCAGAGCTGTCCAATCCAAATATTTCTATGTAGTCCGAAGAGGAGATTCCAAGCCCGCGCACGGAGGCACCACTGATGCCGAGTCCATCTTCTTGATGTTTCTTCGAAGATAAGTCAAACACCTTCACATCACCAACCAACCCAGACACGTTGATCTGGCCTGGGTTCGCAATACCAAGCTGAATTTGTGAGTCAAGAATCGCCACTGACACTACCGATTCACCACGATCAGAAAAACAAAACGAAACAGAGTGCAGCCGGACCCCTAGCTTCAGCGCGACTGGAACAGCATCATTCCCACTATCGATCGATGAGTTCTTCGGAGCGTCAGATGCCTGCTCAAATAAATCCCTTCTCGCGCGCTCCAAATCCGCACGAACAGAATCCGTAAGATTTACTGGCATCGAATACTCTTGCTTAATGGTGGGCGTGAGCTCGAAGGGGGGAGGTTGGTCATCATCGGCGTCAGCGTTCATAATATCACCACTAACACCTTGTGAAGAAGCTGGAACCAGTGCAAGCTGTGAAGATGATTCTTCAAACAGTTCCAGCAAAGAGCAGACATATGACTGGTCAAAGTTAAACTGCACCGATCCAAGTTGCAGATCCACGTCCCGCAACACCTGTTTACCAGTTTTTTTGTCGTTCAATGAGCTGAAACCAAGTTCTAACAGCGTTTCTGGTGGTGCGAAGACTTTCGATCTAGACCCATCATCGCTTTTTGGGCCACCAACTTGGAAAGAAATCACCCGTTCGCGTTGCCTGTTTAGTCGCTTTCGTTGTGCAGAATAACCAGGAACTTTTCCCCCACGGCGCAGCGGAGTTTTGATTGAGAACGGTGCCGCGATAGTCGGGCACGAAAATAACAGATACTGCGTCGAGCGTCCACTGGCATCTAGAAAGTCTTCAACTTCGAGCGACATAAGACTCACATTTACTTGGGTTGACAACGTTTTTTGTCCCACTCGAATACGAAACCCTTGTAGCTTCACCAAAATCGTGCTGTTTTCTGCAGGGTCGTCATCAAAATCGCTCGTATCGTAACGGTATGAGGCATATGAAGATACTACCGAAGACCGCGGCTTCTTTAGCTGCACCGAAATTAAAGGAACCGTGAAGGAGCAGACCATAAGTCTTCGATCTAGCAGCTTCGTAGTTCCGCCGGGGGTATATGGTCGAAGTCTCTTTCGAGTCCTTCTCTCAGGACGTGTGCTCACACTTATGTTGTCCTCCGTCCCTACTGCATCAGTAAGATCAGATAGAGAGAGGTTGCGCTCTAGTTCACCAGTGATATCACCACTCAGTGCCGATGCACTCACATCTAGGTTACCGCTCGTGATACTAAACCACGTATCATCACTTTCAACACTCGAGTTTTCATCAGAATCCCCTGGGTCATCAGGTAGCGCTCCGGTTGTCGAGGGAGGTCCGGCGATTTCGTTATCGTTAAGCATGAATTTTTTTAATGCGGACGTGCTGAGAAAGCTTCCCCTTCTCATAGCTTCATATCTATCATCGGGATCTGCCACATCAATATCAGCATTTCCGTACGCACCGTCTGGCGAGTAAAAATCTCCATCCGAGTATTTGCGCGTTTTTTTCGGTGCCTCGGCATTTGCCACACTAAATCGATCCGCCAAGGCAACCAACTGGAAGTACTTCTCGAGAGACAGATTAAACGTTAGTGCAGGGAGATCTCCATGAACGTAAAACCTAGTTAGCGTCGCATCGAGAGGTAGAATCGACATGCGGACGGTGACGTTGATGTTGAAGCGCTCGACCAGTTCGTATTCTTGCTCTTCGTCATAGATATCGGTAAGATACGGCGGGAGGGACACAGACGGATAGTTCAATCCACTGCTTCCTGTATCATCGTCTTGAACTCGACTTGTCTTCCCGTACGGAATCAACAGAACATGAATATTTGCGATTGAGAGGCTGAATTTGTCGTAGAATTCTTCTTTCCAGCGGATCGCCCCCTCTCCTCTCTCCGCTTCATCATAAAGCTGCTGAACAAAAGACGTATTCGGGTTCACGCCCCGAAAATGGGACGGGTTTTGGACTGCGAGTGGCCCCGGTGCAAATCTGCTTGACGGTGGTCCACCCGTCGAACTCAAACTCATGCGATCGCTGTCCATTTGACTGAGGCGATCGGTTCGAAAGTTAATTCGTCCGAGATCAACAACGAGCCGTGCGCAATTGTAGTCCGTGTCGCTCTCTGGAATAATGAGAACTGGTGCTTGAATACGGAGATCCACAGCGAGTGCAATTCGGTTCTCCATCACGTAATCCAGTTTAGCTTCTGTTCTCGCTTTTAAATTAACGATATCGTTGAATGAAGCGACTTCAAGCTCCTCCCACAGCCCCAGACTCGCAGGAGTATCCATGAACTTCGCCAAACGGCCCCAACATCGTGCTGTTGGCGAGAACACAATTTCTAGTGGCTCCATGTGAACAAATAACGACGCATCCGCGCTAGAGTTTGGTGGATTCATTTCGTAGCTCATCAAGAACACGACACCAGAGAGTTTGCTAACATTGACGTCATCTGTATCACCTGTAGGACGTATAGTCTGTTTTCTGCTCAGAAGGCGGGAAAATGCCGAGCTTTCAGCGCTTTCATCAAAAGCTTCAATGGACTGCAACGACACATCCACCACCACTGTTTCGTCCCTCCCTACTGCAGCCACTTGCAGTTGAGAAAATGTTCCAAGCAGGAATTCGGTTGGAGCATACTTCCGCCCGTAGCTAGGGTCATTACGAAGCAGCGTTTTGTTAGTTTCTGGATCGTTTGCTAGTGTCAGTGAGCCCCTCTGCAACGATACTGTAACGCGATAAAGTTCGCTTAGCTCCGTTTGCGACTCATTGTCAGAAGCGTCATCTTTCCCACCAGCGTCACGATGTTTATGACTTCGTTTCTTCGACCGTCGAGACGGTTCCTCCAAGATTTTAAAAAGCTCACGAAGCTCCACTTCTGGAATAATACGATGGGGGGTCTGACTAGATTCTCCATCAGGGGTTGGAGTTGCAAGTTTCGACGTCCAGCCAAACATCCATGCGCCCCACGATCGATACCGCACCTCGGCAGGCACGCTAGACTCAGTGACCTCTGTATCCACCGATTCAGTATCTGAAAATGCTGATGATTTGTGCGGTGGGGGCGTCGGCAACCGACGTCGCATATGAGGCGCTCGGGAAGCCTGGAGCTTTCGGACTTCGAGATCACCTAGGTAGCGGAAGAATAGCACATCCTCCACACTCCGACGTCGTTCGATTTCTTCCAGCCCGAAATCAATTTCCAAAGATGAGAGCTTGGACATATCAGCGTGGTCCAGCGGAGATGAACCAATTTTTTCCTGCTCGTCACTCTCATCTGCAGCTTCATCATTATCTTCACTATCAGAGAGCACATAATCAACATTTGTAAGCTCCAGCAGCAAACGAGATTTCTGATGCCACAAGCTCACGTAGTGCTTGCGATCCTCGCGTCGATCCTTCATAAAACCCCATGTCCATTGCTGCTTCTTTGCTTTCAGATCATCACTCACCGATGCTATGGCATATTTCCACCACTCCGCCGGCTCGTCAAACACTGCAGCCCAGGGCCTAAATTTGCGATATCGCTGGTACTTCGTGTAGTGCTCCGGGATCTGCAGCGCCGATGCAAGATACAGTATATCACAATACTGAGACTCCTCCAGGCGAAACGCCACCTCCGAAATATTCATCTCGACCTCAAACTTGGGCACATTCGCGTCAAATACGTCTCGATTCACAATCAGCCGTGCATTCGCGTCAATCGGTTTGAGCAGAAAGTGATGCTGCTGCTGTGACGGGTACAGCTGCATGTGGTGGTAATGCCTATCATCGAAGCGCTTGGGGATGGCGCGACTAAAGGCGCTGGAGAACTGCTCAGCCGAGCACGTTTCAAAGTCGATCTGTCGATCTCGCTGCAGTTCGCAGTCCGGGTTGCAGTACACGCTCAAGTGGTTGAGCTCCACAATCTTGAAAATCCTCGGCTCGTTGCTCTTGGACGTGTCCACATACGACGGTTGCCAGTTGGAGTTGGTCGACTGCACGTGCACCGACTCGATCGTGAGCCCCACGGCGAAGGGGTGATCCCCCGAGCTGTGGTCCTCAACGCGGACGTGGATGCGTCGGATGTGCAGCTCCAGGTTGTCTATGATCTTGTTCACGAGTCTGGCGGCGAACCCGTCCTCGGAGCTGACGGCCGCGTCCTCCTGCCGCTTGGCCTGGGCGTACAACTCCTCCAGCAGCTTCTTTTTGAGCGTGAACTCGTCCATGGCGCGCATGACGGCATCGATGTCGTCCTCCGTGCGCAGCAGCAGGTACACGTCGTCGACGGTGGCCACCACCGAGTCAGACTGCAACCGGTTCCACGGAATCTTGAGCTCGATGGAGCCCACGAGGCCCCGCACGAGCCGCACGGCCGGCAGGTCCGCCACCACCTCGGACTTCACCTCGAGCTCCGTGAGCACCACATAGCCCGACCAGACCGCCACATTGATCTTGTCGCTGCTGAAGCACTTGGGCTCGATGTAGCTGCCCAGCGCGCTCGTCAGCAGCCCCGTCACCAGCGTCTCGAACATGTCGCCGCGCGAGTGCGCACTCGGAAGAGTGTTTGTGGAGGTGAGGGTGGTGTGTGCGCACACAGCTTCGGTCGGTGGTAGAGTATGTACCGGTCGTCCACTTCTAGTACAGACCGAGGTTCTGAGGTTTTAAAGCAGATCGATTCGGTGGCAGCAGCACAAACAGTCGTCAAGGGGGACTTTTGCAGAAACTTGCAGCGGACATGGAGAGCGTGGATGCGGCGCTGCGCTACCTGCAGCGGCAGTTCGCAGTCGTGGCCAGCGACGAGGCGCAGTGGAACGAGGAGCGCCAGAAGCTACAGCAGCACGTGCGCGAGCTCGAGGACCAGCGCGGCGAGCAGGAGCAGGCCTACAAGGACGCCATGCTGCGCGTCAAGATGCTTGAGTTCGCGCTGCGCCAGGAGCGCGGCCGCTACTTGGCGTCTCCCGCCGCGGTCAGCAGCGCGGGGGGTCCGGCCACCAAACCCCGCTCTGAGAGTGCCGAGATCTCGCGCGGCGTGACGGTCTCCCGCTCCACGGAGCGCTCCAAGTCGGCGCGCACTGTCGAGCAGCAGCCGTCGCCGGCGCCGTCGCCCGCGGGCAGCCCCAAGGCGTACAGTCTATATAGAACAGATAGTAGGAGTAAGAGCGCGGCCAACACGCCCAAGAACTCTCAGGGCAAGGGCACGGAAATCTCGCGACCCCGGATGATGTCCAGGACGGCATCCGGACGCGAGGTAGAGCGCGAGATGAGCAGGACGGCCTCCGGCCGAGAGGTGGAGCGGGAAATGACCAGGTCAGCCTCAGGCTCAGGACGCGAAGTGGAGAGAGAGATGAACAGGACCGCGTCCGGCTCAGGACGGGAAGTGGAACGTACGTGGTCGGCCAGTTTAAATTTTGGTGGGGGACTGCAATATACTGACCGCTGCAATATACTGACCGCTGCAATTTTTGTGTAGGTACTGTTGAGACTGCAAAGCCGCTCAAGCCTGTTGTGATCCCGCTTGCACCGAAGGGATCTTACCGACCACACAAGCTGAAGCTGAAGTTGTCGGGACACATGGTACGGAGATATTGATTTCAGCACTGTGATTATGAATGATGGGCTCAAAATGCTGCTGGTACTGTTAATATTTTTACAGGACGGAGTGCGGGCGCTTGCATTCCATCCGACAGAGCCGCTGTTGGTGTCCGGTAGTGAAGATTGCACGGTGAAGGTGTGGAGCCTATCGAGTGTGGCTAATGGCCCCCCATCGCAGCGGGCGACTGAGGTGGACTCACTCGTGACAATGCGGACGCATACGCAAAGTGTGCTGGCGTTGGCTGTGTTCAGTACGGAGAATTATCCGGATTGCCCGCCTGGACGAGCAGGTGCATTCGCTTCTGCTGGGCGCGATGGGGCATTGCACTTGTTCCGGCTGCCGAGCACAGAAAGCGACAAACCTGAACCGTACACGTACGGGGAGTATGAAGACATGAAACTGCATTCTATCAAGGATGCGCATGACGACGCAATTTGGGACTTGCACGCACATCCACTATCAAACGCTTTGTTCTCGGCTGGGGCAGATGGCGTCGTCCGGATGTGGGGCGTTACGTCAGGTATGTCACTGTCACTGCACGTTATCATCGATCCACGTTTTTGATACTTTACGCAGCTTTTGTGCGTTGCTAACCCCCATCTTTGCTTGCTTTGATACGACAGAGCTCGCGTTCCAGGGTGAATTGCGGTGCGCCACTAAAACCAACACTAACGGAACTGGTAAGCCGGGGTCCTTGTTGCTCATAGATAATGACTAGCGAGGGTTATGAGAAGCAAGCTGGTGAACTAATTTGTTGCGCTTACGCGTAATTGCGGTGGCAATAAACAGGTCCCCACGTCCGTGGTTCTTTGATACCTACTTCGGTGCACTCGATGCTACCAGATCCGAAGACGTGCGTGGTTGGCTACACAAATGGTGCTATTGCCCAGTTCGACTACGCTGCTGAGCGCGTAATTCAGCTTACACGGGCGATCGACGTCGACACCAAGGGACGGGGGGGTCAGGTGAACAAGGTTCGATCTGACTGCTTTTCCTTTCTGGGTCGACATTGAAGTATCTAACTGTTTGCCTGTTATTGCATTTTCTAGTTGGTCGTGCACCCTACCATGCCAATTGCTATTGCAGCCCACCAAGACCGAAAAATCCGAATGTACGACATGCGGGCAGGCGAATGCGTTGGGTCTCTTACGGCTCACCAAGACACCGTCACATCTCTTTCGATCGACGCCGCGGGGCTCTATCTTGCCTCTGGAGGTACGTGGCTTCAAGTTTTGTTCGGTTGCGGTGTCGCCAAGTTATTGATGAATTATTTGTTGCACTGTGCTTCAGGCCATGACGGTTCCTTGCGTGTTTGGTCCGTTGGGGACCGGCATTGCGTATTTGAACAAACCGTGCGTTGTGTTGCAATTACTGGGCTTCAGCGGTGTGACGACTAACACTATTGTGGTTGTTTTCAGGCACACCGGCCAAAGATGGGAGAAGCAGTGCACGCAGTGAGTTATCATCCGTCGCGTAACTTCATCGCGACTGGCGGGGCGGACAGTACAATAAAGATCTTCCAGTAAGCAGCAGCTGAAGATATCACCGCTCTTTCACCAAGCGCCTCAAATTAGCAAAGTGATGAAAGCATAGCTGCGTGTTACACGACTGACTAGCAGAATAGAACTACACTTAGCTTGCCTACTCTTAGCTGCGTAGTTGATGTCGATACAGTTCACATCAACCACCTCCCAAACCACCATGCAATGAGAACATGCAAAGGCATTTTAGCATACGCTGGCCCGCTCTCTCAACCTTTCGGCAAGAATGCGACGGCCATGTATTATTGTTATTTCTTCAAGATGGCAAAGAGCGATCTGCGTCACGGCTAGACAGCTAGGCAGCTTAGATTACGCCAATGCGGTTGGCCACGTCCAGAGCGTCGTAGTCAGCGGTCAGGCGCACGTACGCCTTCTTCTGGCCATCGGGTCTGCAATGTTACAACAACAAAATACATAATTCACACCGTCAGCACACGCTGCTCCGAATGATTCTACAATCCAGTCATGGGACGAAGAGCGGCGTCGCCTAACACAACGCCGCCCCTCAAAGCCGCGCCACCGCACTTCCCTATCAGGACTACGGCAGCAGCAACTTAAGGGGGTTCCGACTGGTCCCTCCGTCCCTGCAACTAAGAGCTCGACACGATGTGGTGTACCTGATGAGCGTGTTGACCTTGGCGACCTTGATGTCATACAGCTGCTTGACGGCATCCTTGATCTGACGCTTGTTGGCAAGCAGGTCCACCAGGAAGACGAGCGTGTTGTTGTCCTCGATCTTCTTCATGGCCGACTCGGTCGTGAGCGGGGCCTTGATGATGCGGTACTTGTCGAGTTTGTTGCGCGACGGCACCGACTTGCGCGCGTAGCGAGGGGCACGCGCCAGCTGCAGGGTCTTGGGCTTGTAGAAGTGCACCTTGGTGCGGATCTTGAGCACCTTGCCGTGCGAGCCCTTGATCACCTTCTTGGAGAGCTTGGCAGCCGACTTGCCGGCCACGGTCTTTTGGGTAACCTTCGCCATCTCTGTTTGCCTCTTTTGAGAAATGAGGTGCCCAGACGTATGTATGGGCGGGAGCAAAAATCGAGGAGCGCCAGCCAACAATTTCAAGATGCAATTATCATCCAATACGAAGACTGGATATCTGGTTTTTCGGCGAATCAGCATAGATCGTACTTTTGCGGGAAACCGCACTTCACATGTACGTGGCTTTCAAAATGGACGCATCGAAGGTAAAGTTGACTGGAGATCAACTGTATCACAGTTGCCTAGATTTCTACGGCCAAGTCTTAGGACGACGCCAGCACTCGGCACTCGATTCACGTCGACATGATTTCATTCCAACAAATCCACCAACAAGTGCAAGCCCCTTCGACGCCCATGCGTTGCGCTTGTTTGCTGGCATCCGTGATGCTCGGACTCGTCTTCACTTCAACGACTTCAACTGCGTCCGTTGACTTCACCACGTTGGCCGAGTCGGAACATGACAACGCCACAAGTGCCACCAACGACTCGGTGGTCGTGACGGTCCGACACATTTTGCACTTTTCGGACGTGCACCTCAACATATCCAAGTCGCTGAACGACAGCGACTCGGCCACGATCTCTGCTGTCTATGGTGCCGACGCGCCCATCAGTATGCTGGTGTCTGCGCTGGACTACGCTAAAAAGACGCTGCCCGACCCGGATTTCTTCCTGTATACGGGGGACCACGCGGTGCACGGCGAGTTGTCGAGTGAATATCTTGCTGCAGCGGTGGAGAAGAACGTCGAGGTTATGGCGAAGTATTATTCCACAGCAGACAACGATACGGCGCTGGATATCACTGCTATCCTCGGCAACGCCGATACAAGTACGTACGGGTGAGGTGTGGTGTTTGCAGGGTGGAAAACTGACTTCTGGTGGTGGTGTTAGGTCCTGACTACGCTATGAATGTGACGGACCCCGAGACGGAGAAGAATCCGTCGATCGCACTCATTTCAGGAGCATGGGAAGACACTATGTCGTCGTCCAACCTCGACTGGTTCAATCACCGAGGGTATTTGGCGTACGCCCTGGACGAAAACCTCATCGTGATCACCTTGAACACGCTGCCTTACTCGGTGCGTTTTCAGCATCTTTTGCCTGCATTTTGTATGGCTGACGATTTGTTGTCTCTACAGCCAAGCCACCTGCCGGATACGTCATACATGCCGGATCCGTTCGAGCAGTTCGAGTGGTTGAATGCCTCCTTGTCAGAATTGCGGAGTAGCGGCAAGCTAGCCTACATCGTTGGCCACATCCCACCTATTATTGATTCCTACAGCGGCGCACCTATGTGGAACGAGACGTATATCAAAATGTATAAGCAAATCGTCAACGAGTTCACGGATGTCATCAAGGCGCAATTCTTCGGCCACGTGCACAGCATCGAGTTCCGGTTGCCGCTTTCCAGCAGCCAAGGTGCAATGTTTGAGCAGAACGGAGTGACGGCCGACGAAGACTACGGAGACAGCTCGGAGCTCGTGCCGCTGTTCATGGTGGCGGCTATTTCGCCGATCTTTCTGAACAACCCAGCATTTATGATCTGGGACTACGATGCCTCCACGTACGACATTCTCGACTTCACAGTCTACGGTGGCAACATCTCTTCCACTACTCGGAACGTCGACTGGAAGCCGCTCTTCAAGGCGAGCACAGAATACGACGTTAGCTCGCTGAATACTTCCGAGATAACTAGCTTCGTGGGGCGTGCAGCAGCGAACGCACACCTGCTTGAGCAGTACTATTACAACTCGAAGGCTCAGTCACGTCTGCAGTCGTCATGCTTGGGAACCACATGCCAGGCTGAATGGCTGTGCTCGTTGTATTGGTGGTCTACGGTTGCAAACTACGATGCCTGTGTGGCATCAACTGAGACGGCAAAGTCGAAAGGCTCTTCTCCCACCCAGTTGTCAATCTCGTCGTCGGCCGGGTCGTTGTTGTATGCTTCGGCCGCCATCATTTTTGGTGCGATGACAGCTATCGTTGCCTTTGTGCTCATTGCGTCCCGGGTGTGTCGGCGCGGTGGTGATCAAGAGGCCGCCAAGCTTCTGCAACGGCAACGTGTTCATTTTGCTGCAATGGCGTGACAGATTCGTTCGCGTATTAGACGAATATTAAAAGGTGATCGCTTGCTCTCGCATGCAAAGAGTAGGTAAATCACAGGGATAGTAGGAAACTTTACTACTACTACAGATCGAAAGTCAAACTTATTATAGTACATCATGAACAGCGTTCCAGCTTAAAGGCGCAGAGCTGTGTGGCTGCATCCTGCATGTTGCAGTGCCTAGTGGTCCATGACTGACGTGAAACCATTCTGGAAGTTCTTTGGCAGAAAAATGGTGTGTTCTACAATAATGACGAAGAAAAACAAACTTTGTGTAAGCTTACCATTGCTTATTACGATGATAGAGGAAACTCGGTGACGATGCAATGAGGTTTACCAACTTTACCATGCTGGGGCAGCTGCCTGGAGCCAAAAGCTGCAACAAGTAGATCCACAGGTAGATCCACGTCCGTTCATGCCTGAGTCACGGCTGAGGCCAGCCTTGTCAGCGTGTAGTTGCAGCAAGCAGGCGGACCTGCCACGAAGTGCTGGACGTCAGATTTTGACCTGTACAGTGTACAGGCGCGACCGGAGTGGAAAGGTTCCCCGATAACATACAGTGCGTACGCAGGTTGCACTTGTACTGCGCTGCAAGTTGCAGCGGGAAGATGATACATGTAGCTGGAAGGAGCTGTTGCACCAAGGCGACCAACAAAGTTGTAAATCCAGTTTTTTGACATGCATACATGAATGTCTTCGAAGACCACCACCACAACTGGAGAAATGAAACTTCAATTGCCACCACGCTGGCTGACTGAAAGTGTTTACTGATGAGCCCCGTGAGCAACCACGACAACACTGCCCCGTGGGAGCTCGGCGTTATAAATCCAGTTGCGAAAGAGATGGTCCACGATTATGATAGTGTTGGGATGCCAAGCAAATTTGCAGTGGCAGCACAATCAACGTGTTAACTTCAATGCGCAGCAGCTTCTTTGTCTTGCACGGCTGCGTCGCGAGAGCCAAGCTTGGCTTTGAAAGTCCTTTATGGCGGGCTTCGCCCCAGCCAAAAGAAATGCATTGTAGCACCATTTCGCTAGGAAGCATCGTTAATTCCTGGGCTTGACGACGGCGACAAGGCAGTGGCGGAAGACTTTAAGTGACGGACGCCTTCGACTAGCAACTGCAACCATCTGTGGTGGTGAACCGGATTCCCCGACCGCGCTGCGTATAGCTGCGCACGCATCAATGTTTACATAGTGCAGAGCTGCAGAACGGGCCTAGGAGAAAACGGAGCCCACGACGGTAAACCCACACACGAATGATGCCGTTAATCCAGGGACACACATACCAATTTGGTAACCAAAGGCCCTTCTCAACCCTGCCGGTCAACTCGATGCGTGACGCGTATTCCCGTACCGAGCAGAGCAGAACCTCCGCACAAGCCGACAGGAGAGAGAGAGGTCCAACGCGCTTCGCTCACTCCAGTTTTCGAACACATCCACGAATTCACCCCACGAAAAGCGTGGTGTCCATCTCGGCTAGAAAGAAGTTTGCACTATGGAGCCGTCTCGGACTGCACTCCCTCAGCTTTCGTCCTACCTGCCAGCACTGTCTTCCGACACGCCTGCTGCCAGCATGACCACCACCGGCACCAGCAGTACCATGGCAATGAAGAAGAGACGAAACAGCATCGAAGGTGCGTTCTCAGCGGTAAGTCCTCGGCCGCCGACGCCCCAGCAGCCTGAGAACGATCAGCGCAAGAGGAAGCAAGCCTCAATAGAACTCTCAACGAACGCTAACGGTTCAAAAGTGGCGTCTTTCTCGCGGCTCGACAGTATTTATCAATCTCAAGGACAGGCTAGCGCTGTCGTCACCCCCGAAGACTTTTCATTTTCGTCTACAGTGTCCTCGCAAGATGGCGACAGATCGGACATCGAGACAAACAGTTATTTCGAGTCACAGTCCCAGACGGCTACACCCCGACGGGAGCGCACATCAAGGTACCTTAGCGAGGCCAACCGCCGAGAGATCATAACGCGGATCGACGGTGGCGAAAAGCAAGTGGCACTTGCAAGGGAGTTCAATGTTAGCCGAGCTGCGATCTGCAACCTCTACAAGAATCGGTGGGAGGTGCTTACTCGGGGGAGCCGTAACTCTGAATCCAAGCACCCGAAGAAGGCGCGTAACAAGAAGGCGAGTCCACGGCTAGAGCCCCGGCCCTCAACAAATGCCGAACCGAGCATTGCTGTACCTGAAGCCATCTACCCTGACGTGTCTACGATATCGATTCATGCAGAGGGAAACCCACGCGATGATAACGTAGACTCAGCGATGAGGGAATCTACGCTGCAGCCGAAAGAGGACGGACCATACCAAGACACCACTCTACCGTCCACCAATGCTTCGGTTCAGGGAAACTCTTCTCAGAGCCATCAGACGGAGAATCTGCGACGCCCCCATTATCACTTCCGGCAGAAAGAAGGGGATCGACAGCGACCCGACCGACAGTATCATTTCAAGAAACATGTGAGCAGCCCAGTGACATTCAGGACATTCCTCGTTCACGAGGCGTCTGCGTACTCGTATCCTTGCAGGAACTTGGTCGCTGCTCTACGAGACGAAAGCATCAGCGCGGTAGTGTTCCAGCAACGAGCCACGCGCCTGGTGCGTCTGCTGATTGAGGAGGCGCTAACTTGCTTACCCCATGAAGACGTTCAGGTCAAGAATAAATTTGGAGACCGATGCCACACAGCGAAGTCGCTCGATGAGCGGGACATCTGCGGCGTCTCAATGGAGGACAAGGGCATGGTGCTGCTTCGTGCCTTCTCGACGATCAGTCCGACATCGCCCACCGGCGTGATATCAATTGAAACCAGGGCGACAGGAGACGATACCAAGGACCTCACTGCACCGCCGATCCTACACGCACAGCTACCGTGTGTTAGTTCTCACCAGGCTGTGCTACTCCTTGACATCGAGTGCGCCACAGGAAATGAGGCGTGCGCAGTATTGCACCACCTGGTACGTGAGAGGAACATCGTGCCAAAAAATATTTATTTTGTGACGGTCATCAGCTCCTTTGAGGGTCTACAGAACGTATTCAGACACTTCCCAGGTGTGTCTCGAGCATCAACCGCACCTATCCAGCCTATTAGTTACCTCATACTAATTTCTTTTTCTTGCTTCGCACAGACGTCACGCTCATTGCAGCCCAAGTGGACACTGTGCTAGATTTGAACGAACGTATCCGTCCAGGCATTGGAAACTTCATGCAGCGCTACTGGAACGTTCACTCCGACTCTGGTGCTCCTTGATACACGTACGAGGCTCCACTTCTATCAACAAATGAGTGATCTCGAAGCCGAGGAGAGATACGAACACTATTCAAGAAACCCCTCCAGTCGGTGTATCGTATCACGGCTGTTTTCATCAAAGACTTCATCTCTTCCGACAGTGTTGCCCCAGTCGCTGCTATTTTGCGATTCAAATAACTGTCCTGCCACTACTCCGTAAAACCAAACCACACTACCGTAGTATTACTACGTAGTACTTTGACGCTAGGTTCAGGCATCTGTTTGTGTATTGTTATTTTTCAAGGTCGAAGTGGTAGTTGTCCTCAATGAGGACGTGCAAGGCAGCGCCGAAACTAGGAGAATGCGGTTGGCTACACAAGCAGTCTCCACCACCGCAAGCCGGTCGCTGCCATCTAAGCGTGCGCAACGTTCTGTGTCGCCGCGAGTGTGGTACACGACCCGCCAATGCGCCATCATTGGAGCCTGTCGGTGCCGGCAGACGACGTCTACAGCTCCTTGAACTGGTGCACGTCCAGGCTCTCCTGGCCGTTCTCCAGCAGCGCGATCAAGGCACCGGCGAACGCCTTGTACTCCGGGTTCTCACGGTGGTGCGCCACGCTCTGTTCAGTAGTATCGCCGCATGAGCATTGAGAAGAAACAAACAAAACAGGCAACCAGGTCAGTCGTAAGTCACGTCTCGACCGAGCACCTAGTGCACGGTATCACTCTGTAATGGAGCGGAAGTGGTCGGTAGTGTACGTACGCTCTCCTGGTCGTAGCGCTCGACGATGGTCCACTTGCGCGCGTCGCTGGTGTTCTGCATGGGGTGCCAGCCGATGACGCCGGCGTCCTTGGAGTAGATCTGCGAGGCCTCGGCCAACTTGGCACGCAGCTGCTCCTCGACGTCCTTGCCATCCTTGGCGTGCAGGTTGACGACAATCGTGTAGACCATGGTTACTTGGTGGTGGTGGTGGAGTGTGAAATCGAGTGTAAATTCGAGAATGAGTGAGGAGATGGCTGCAGTTGTCCTCAAGCCGTTAAGCAGTCGTAGTCGATGCTCTGCGATGGGAGCTAGGCCTAGGACTCGTCCGTCCGTCCTGCTGACACACCGAAGATACGTCGCTTCAATCTGTGCTCTGATAACCAGATTACGAGCAGAGCGGGGAGGGAGCATTCTGGTAATCTACCTCCTGTGGCGACTGAACACGCAGGCCGGTCTACAGTTGGCCAGGGTTTTCTGTACTGCACTCTTTTGCAACATTTCGAACCAACTGAGAGTGCCAATTCATACGAGTCGTGCCGTGGTGCAGCCACAATCTGGCCACAGGCTGTGGGCCCACAGCTGCTTGGCGCGTGGAGGTCAAGGGCCTGATGCGGGAGCAAATCATTCCAGATCTGGAAATTTAGATTTAGAAATACCTTTGCATCTACATGATATAGCATATCCTTAAACACATCCACATCGTGTTTCAAGACGCAGACCAGCAACCAAGACGTCTGCATACTATACTTCCGCTGCAACTCCATCAACCGTTATGACAGGTTACAGAATACAGAGGGCCTCCGAAGTTCAAGTCTGAAGTCAAAATGAAAACCCGGATACCTTTGCGTATCCCCCCCTCGGTACAGTACTTCAATGACGTAGCAGCCCCAAGCGGAACACACGCACCGCGAGACTTTCCGCCGCCCACTTTTCATTTTCCTGTCAAGTTCTCAAGCACCACCACCACCAACCAATCACAATGGTCTACACGATCGTCGTCCACCTGTACGCCAAGGAGGGCAAGGAAGTCGAGGAGAAGCTGCGCAACAAGCTCATCGAGGCCTCGCAGGTGTACTCCAAGGACATTGAGACCGTCGGCTGGCACGTGATGCAGGACCACCAGGACCCGCGCAAGTGGTGCATCGTCGAGCGCTACGAGCACGAGAGCAGCCAGAAATACCACCTGGGCAACCCGTACTGGAAGACGTTCGACCCGTACGTCATCCCGCTGCTCGACCAGCCCATGGACCTGCGCCGCTTCAACGAGCTGGACACGAGCCAGCCCGTGCACATCGAGTAAACGTCTTCGGACGCATGAGTAGTGGCCCCTCGAGGCGGAGTGAGCTGCAGAGGTGGTCTCGGGATGCGGAGCTTGTCGCCTGCCAAGTGTGAGTCGAATAGCGCTTGCCGGACGAGGAGTCTTTGCGGTCGGTGCAGTCAGTTTTGGTGCAGTCGCTGGCGTTTGGAGGGATCTTCTTAGTCAAGTCCTAGTGCTCTTTGTGTTGCAACCATGAGCGCATGAGGGGCAGATAAATACGATAAAAAAAACTGAGTAACACGTACGTTTGTGTAGCAAAAGCGTTTTGTTTTTTTGTCGGGGTTGTGCGGCAACGTTGTGAACTGCGCTGGAGCTGGAATTTTTGAACAGAAGTGAAGATGAAATGGCACGTGTCGACTACACTGGTTGATACCAGCACAGCTCTGTAGGCATTGCCTACTAGGCAAACAATTTTAAAGAAGAAACTCTCGAACGGAGCATCTGATCAGTCCTTCTGCGTTTTGACTCAAAAGCCTTCAACACTGTCGAGATTCTCTTTCACAGTGAAACACCCTGGAGTTGGCCAAGTTCGGATGCGCTGATGTTGAAGCTGTCAAGAAAGCGTCGTCGTAAACATTTTGCATACATGTACAGCATGCTCGCCCTCCTCGGTTTCCAGGTCACTTTTCAATTATCTGCCCAGTTGTTAATCGCCGCCAAGGAGACAGCTCGAACATGGTCTACACCATCGTCTGCCACCTGTACGCCAAAGAGGGAGCGGAGATTGAGGAGAAGATCCGCAAGAAGCTAGTCGAGGCCTCGAGCGTTTACATCAAAGACGAGGGAACCCTCGACTGGCACGTGATGCAGGACCACGCCGACGCGCGCAAATGGACTATCGTCGAGTGCTACGAAAAGAAAAGCGTATGATACCTTGTAGATATCTGCTTTTCAATTGTAGATTTGTGGCATGGCTGGTGACTGTTATACTGTGAGCAGAGCTTGAAGGTTCACGTCTCCAATCCGTTCTACGCCGCGTTCGGTGCCTACATGGCGCCACTCCTTGCCAAGAAGCTGGAGATTCGTCAATTCAACGAGCTGGATAAGAGTCGCCTATAAAATGGGATTCAATTTGTCGGCGGAACCCAGAAGAAAAATACACTCAATGTCTAATACCCGACTCAACACATGATCTACACCTTCGGTTGCTGGCTATACGCAGTCAGACGTGCGTATATGTTGCTATCGCTTTTCTCCCTGCGTTCAAAATGGTTGTTTGTTTTAGACTTCCACGTTCGCGGTGTGTAGGAAATACTAACTGTTAGTAGTACAAACACCACAGCCTGGATGTTTGCGGATCAAGTGCGCTAGATCTGCCTTTCGTGCTAGACTGTGAGACTGTGGCAAAACTCAATATTGCTGTACAGATTCGGCAACCTTGGTTTGTGACATGTCTGCATCAGCGCTTTCCGTGTTCCCACGGTGCCGCTGCGTAGCCCTCCGTTTGCCTGTTGTCCCGCCTTATGCAGCCGAAATAAAAGAGAAATGATGCACAATACTTCCACAAGGACGAGGCCATTTGAATCTAATGCATCATCGCTTGGTCGTTGAGATGACGCTCCTTGTCACTCGAAGTTTGGCCTGCAGCGACAACTGAGAGGATCCACTTGCGCGCGGCTTGCGTTTGTGTAGACGCTGCAAAGCGCTCTGGCTTCCCATTAGCTGGGCTACAATCACGCGTATCACCACGTCTTCTGCATTTACTTCAAAGCATGTCATGTTAATTCGCTCCCATACAAAACACATCTGCGCTTGGCAAGCACAGAAGGAGCAGCTTTTCTAGTCGTAAATCTGTACGAGATTTGAGCAGGAGCTTTTGGCGCAAACTCTGTTCCTCACGCTGCGTAAGATGACCAACTGGAAAGCGCACCTGGGCTTGCACCACTGAATGCAAGTCAGGACAGGACCCACCAAAGTATGCTGCTGGTTCACGCAGTACACTCGTCGATAGGCACTGCACATCGTAATGAATCTCTTCGCTTGACTGGCTGCTGGCTGATTGACGCCGACTGGATCACAAGTTGCCCCAGTGCATCACGTTGACATGGAACCTGCATGCGTGGCAGTTAGACCAAGCCCAGATCACCCACCCAGGCCACGCCCATCGGTAACCCGGACTAGTCGCGATAGTGCGTCTTGAACACTGATCTAACCAGACACCACTTCCTATTTTTCCGTGCTGGAAGCAAGCCTTTCGACCACCGAGAAACCGCGAGTTCGCTACGGAGATAGCATGCTCGCGGGTATTTTATTGACCACGACCATCTTTGCGGAACTTGATATCGCCTCGTCGACGAGTCTTCGATCATCGAGAGATTCTCCACGAGCTCTGTCAAGTGTGGGCAATGTCAAGCACATCATGCACTTTTCCGATGTTCATCTGAATATTTCGGATGCCACAGAGTCCGTGGAGGTGAAGTTCACGTATGGAGACGACGCGCCAATTACGCTTCTGACGTCGGCACTCGCCTTCGCGAAGGAATTGATGCCCGACCCCGATTTCTTCCTTTACACGGGCGACCACGTTGCACACGGTGACTTGTCCGAAGAGTTCGAGGCCGAGACAGTGGAGGCAAATGTCGAGACCATGGCTCAATACTACACGACCAAGGATAATGGCACAAAGCTGGACGTCACTGCCCTGATTGGCAACGCTGACACTAGTACGTCTCAATGTATCACACGCGTTTCGAGTAATGATCACTAACACATTCCTTTTTCATCGCAGCCCCCGATTACAACATGAACGTGACCGATTCAGAAACGGAGGTCAACCCGTCCATCGCACTCATCTCAGCGGCGTGGGAAGATACGCTGTCCAAGTCCAACCTCGACTGGTTTAACCGCCGCGGCTACCTGTCGTATGACCTCGATGACAAGCTTGTAGTCTTGACGCTCAACACGGTGCCCTACTCGGTAAAGTGCTGCTGTTACCATCGCGATATATAGCAACCTATCTGACTGTCTTGATATCATGTGATTCAGCCCAGTCATTCTCCAGACACGACGAACATTTCGGACCCGTTCGGGCAGTTTGCATGGCTCAACGAAACTCTGCTGGAGCTTCGAAGCGCGGACAAGTTCGCGTACGTCGTCGGCCACATCCCGCCCATCATTGACTCGTACAGTGGCGCGCAAATGTGGGAACCCGAGTACATTGCCACCTACAAGGAGATTGTGCGCCAGTTCACAGATATCATCAAGACGCAGTTCTTCGCCCACGTGCACAGCATCGAGTTCCGTGTGCCACTAACATCAGAACAGAAGGCCGATCGTGCGGAGCTGGTACCGTTATTCATGTCGGCGGCGATCTCACCGATCTACAGCAACAACCCGGCGTTCATGGTCTGGGACCTCGACGCCACCACGTACGAGGTGCTGGACTTCACCGTGTACGGCTCCAACATCTCCAGCACCCAAGAGCTCGACTGGAGGCCGCTTTTCAAGGCCAGCACCGAGTACGGCGTGAGTTCACTGCGCACGTCGGAGCTCAACGCATTCGTGGATCGAGCTGCTTCGGACCCGACCTTGCTGGAGCAATACTACTACAACTCGAAGGCGCAGTCGTACCTGCAGTCGTCGTGCGTGGACGTCGCGTGTCAATCCAAGTGGCTGTGCACGACGCAGTGGTATACGACATCGGAGGACTTCGACGCGTGCGTGTCGGAATTGGAGGCGGGGCGCTCGATTTAAGCAATTCAAAGTATTCAAAGTACAACAAGGGACACCAAGTTGAAGTGTGTCCCTCAAAACTGGGACATTGTGTGTTGGAACACTAATTTAGTACCAGCCAATGATCACTCTCCATTCTATCATTTTGCTAGCGCGATGGACGTGGCCTGGAAGTGCACGGCGGCGTTCGTGCTGGGCGCGGCGGCGCACTATTTCGTGTCCTCACAGGTACTGGGCGGCGCACCGTTCCCCAAGACCCCAAGCAGCATCATCAGCGACAAGGAGGAGTCTCCCGAACCCCCGTCCAGGTCCTCGTCGGGTTCGTCAGACGACTGGGAGGACGAGGACGAGACCTCTTGGGTGCCCCACAAAATGGTCATGTGCGTGCGCACCGACCTGAAAATGGGAAAAGGTTGGTGGTACCCACATGGATCAACTTTTGGGTGTATGATACTGATGCAGCTGGATTGCCAGGCAAGGTCGCCGCGCAGTGCTGCCACGCGACGCTGGGCGCGTACAAGCGGGCGGCGAAGCGCACGCCCGACGCCGTCCGAGCGTGGGAGATGCTGGGCCAAGCCAAGGTCTGCCTCAAGGTGAACTCGGAGGAGGAGATGTTGGCGCTGGCTGAGAAGGCGGCCGAGCACGGACTCGTCAACTACGTCGTGGTACAATTCGGTTACTGTTGGTTGAGGGGAGACGTGAGTGTTGATGTTTTTGTGTGTGTAGATTGACGCTGGTCGGACGCAGATTGCGCCTGAGAGCAAGACAGTGCTGAGTATTGGGCCAGCGCCGCTGAAGGCAATTGACGAGGTCACGGCCCACCTCAAGCTCATGTGAGCGTGGAGTGGATAGGGATAACCCAGGAAGAGAGGCATCAACCGTGTCTGAGTATGTTTGTATTTAGCCTTTTCCTGTCTGCTGTGATGGCAGAATGGAGGGCGGCCACTAGAGTGCAGCCACGGGATCGTACAGCGTGCGGCTTCTCAGGATGCGAGCGCGTCGTAGGATGTGGACGGTCACAGCGACGCATGCAATGAAGACGACAGTTGCTAGTGCAGTCGCTCCGATTGTCAGGTACACGTCTTTCGCTGCCAGATCGTAGAGGGAGGAGCTGGACCCGGACGAAGCCGCTGCGTCCACGTCAGTCGGCGAGTTGGAGGTCGGATCGTTGTTATCCACGCGAGCGGCAGCCATCATTTGGACAGTGTCTACACAGGCCAGGAACTCGCCCTGTGTCGTCCACCATTTGAGCGTGCACAGTGTTTTCGCGTGGCAGACTGCGTCCTTGCAGGGTCGAGCGTTGGGCGAGTGGGCCTTCATATTCCAGTAGTAGTCTTCCACCAAGCTCGCGTTCTGCTCAACGCGTTGCACAAAGGCTGAGAGCTCGGACGTAGATAGCGACTTGAGGCCGTACGCCTCACTCGCTCGGAACAGAAGCTTCCAGTCAAGCTGCGGGTCGCTCTCGGCGATAGAAGAGGCATACACAGCGTAGTCGAGCACATCGTACGTCTCGGTGTCGTAGTCCCAGACCATGAAGGACGGGTTGTTGCCGAAGAGCGGCGAAATGGAGCCCGTAATATACATCGGCAGCAGCTGGAAGGCATCATCCTCTCCGTCGAGTGACCCCACAGGCACGCGGAACTCGATACTGTGCACATGACCGAAAAACTGTGCCTTGATCACGTCGGCATACTTGCCAACGATTTTCTTGTACGCCGCGATGTACTTGACGTGCCACTGCGGGTTGCCTCCGTACGAGTCCACAATCGGAGCGATGTGGCCAGCAACGTACGCAAACTTCCCAACGTCCTGCAGCTCAGCAAGGGTCTTATCTAGCCACGCAAACTGTCCAAACGGGTCTGGCTGGTCCGACGTGTCCGGGAAATGACTCGGCTACACAGCAACAAAACCCATTAGCCCCAGTCAAACTTCCGAACGTGCAAGTGCAGAGAGACGCACCGAGTAGGGCACTGTGTTCAATGTGATCACATGCAGCTTGTCATCCAGTGGGTAATTCAGATATCCTCGTCGGTTGAGCAGGTCCATGTTCGCAGCCGAGAGCGAGTCCTCCCACACGTCCGAGATGATCTCAATGGATGGGTTTGTCTCCTTCTCTGGGTCCGTCACCTCCATGTGATAGTCCGGGTCTGCATCCGCATCAAAGCACAACAATAAGCCCCTCGCCACAAAAATACCAACAAGAGCCTCCTTACTCGCGTCTGCATTGCCAATGATGGCCGTGGCCTCTAGTCGCCCGTCCTGATTCTTTGGCGGGTAATAATTCTCCATAACGTGGACGTTAGTCTCCACTGCTTTTGTAATGTATTCATCGGTGAACAGCCCGTGGGCTGCGTGGTCCCCCGTGTACAGGAAGAGCTCCGGATCGTCCACCACGTGCTCCTTGGCGAAGACCAGCGCGGACTCGACTAGGGCCAGTGGGGCGTCCGCGAAGTAGCGGATGTGCACGTGCGCGTTGTCCGCCGAGGAAAAAGACGCGGAGATATTGAGGTGCACGTCCGAGAAGTGCAGTATGCGCCCCGCAGACGCCGGCCAGAGCAGCAGCACCCAAGCGAGTGACGTCAGCCCCAGCATCTCTAAATGTGAGACTTTCGATTGGGCACAAAAGCAGAATGAGGATTTGTGGGATTTTCAACAATTTTTTTCCTTTTTTGTTTGCAGAACCGAGATTTCCAAGCGGTGACCCCCCTTCGCACAGAACGACGTCGGGTTCATTTATCTTCTCGCTGACCAGGGCTCCCTGACGCAGTGGGAAGTACAGACAACGACGGTGAAATCCGTACCCCCACTGAATTATATCCGCCATACAAAGTAGACGGGACAAGTGGACAGAAAAATCCGTACCCCTAAGTGATTTGCGATTTATGATTGGTAAAAAAGAATGTATTTTTATTTTATACTTGGACAA
>KV723073.1:0-10472 GCA_000500205.2 Phytophthora lateralis | reverse complement strand
ATTTCTACCAATAAGAGTCATTCATTAGATAGGGAATCTGCCAGCCATCCGATGGCAGATCCCCTCATTATAGATATCAGTTTCAGGAGGGAACCCAGTTAACAATCAATTCAGTTCTCATTTTAGACCAAAGCGATCATTTAGTCCCTTTATTTAGGTTTATTTATACTTGTGGATACAAGTATACTTAATCTAAGTTAAACACTCCTACGCTTCCTCATACACGTGCGCACACGTGTACGCTAAAGTGGTGGGTCTAAGCAGACCCATTACAGTGTAAACTGTACCTAGACAATTTCAATTGGACAGAAGTCTCACAAAATATTCTACGTTTCGCCCCCTGCTTGAAGTTCGCCATTCGGCTTCCAGCCCGCTCCTACCCAAGTTCCCGCGAAAGATGAGCGAAGATGACAGCTGCGAGTTGCTCCTCTGCGAGACGTACTTGCAGCAGCACAATGAGGAGCAGTCCGAGGATCGCCGTGAAGTTCACGAGATGCTGGTGGTGGAGGCATGGCTTTGCAGTGTCTGGTCTCGCCGTGCGACGCCGCGTGGATGACCTTGTATGAAAACGGCTGCGACACCAACCTTTTGAGCATTACGGGTCTAACTAGGTACGCTGCAGATGACATGTGCACGAATCCTACGTATGATCTCTAGTCTAACGTCTATTTGCGTGTATGCAGGGCGACGTTTCATCAACTACTGCGCAGATTTGCGCGCTTCTTCTACATCCCGCCTCCAGCGGCCAAGGTCTATCCGCGAAGCTGCGCTATCACCATCAGGTCCTGGGGCTCATTCTGTGTTTTTATGCAGGCTTTATGGAGAACAGCCCCCCCCCCNNNNCCCAGCACGCCGTCACGAAATCTAAGAAGGTCCGAGGAGGCGCTGAACGGCTACGCTTCTGCGCGCATCTCGTGGTCGTCGCCATCACGGCAGACCGCTATGATCAAGCTGGTCGAGGCGCACGAGCCGCTGTTGAATCACACATTCGGCTTTATCGATGGCAAAAAATTCCGCGTATGTTTGCATGAAAGGTATATCGATTTTAGTACATGTACGTGTTCTAACTGTGACGTGTTTGTGAGATGCAGGTACAGCAGCCATCGAACGCAGACATGCTGAACGCCATGCACAACGAATGGATGCACGCGGTGTTCGTCACCGGGACCATTTATTTTGCGGTGGATGGATGTATCATCTGGAGCAAGCATAATCGTCCAGGGACGTGGAACAACTAAGACACCTCGCTGGAGTTCCGAATGAAGCTCACGGACCCACGGTTCTGCCCAGACCCGCGTATGAACGTCGTGCTCGAATCTGCATTCCCAAGCTCTATGGCTATGACTGGCCGCATCCTCACCCCGCTCGAGGACGGAGACCTGGAGCGCATCCTGCCTTCGTAGCGCGAATCAGCGCGCACGCTGCACAACGCGATCACCTCGGTGCGGCAGGCGGCTGAGTTGGGAATGGGGAATGGGGAGTATTCAAAAGGTGTACAGCCGCCTGAATCTTTCTCTTCCCTACGACCCGTAACTACGAGGCCTGCGGTTGAACAACCTGTTCAGACTCCTACTTTGACCTCTTTGACTTATTTCTACTCTGAAGACGTTAGAACAGCCAAAGTCGGTGCCGAACGACTTGTGAATGAATCATGGTGTTGATTTGTTCGTACTTGAAGGCTGCTTTGTACACGTAACACTACAAAATGTAATGCCTCTCTTACACTTCAACTTCTCTGCTACCTTCGCCGAGCACGAGAAGTCGTGCGACTCGGCACAGCTTAGTCCCACTTCGCCAGAGCACCGATGAAAAGCTTAATCTCTTGGGTGCGAGTACGCGCTTCCTCTTTGTCGCGGCGAACACGCTCCTCCATTTCCAGCGGCACAGTTCTTCAGCTGCCGCCTTGCCCGCGATATAGCGCGCCTCACGCGTAGCAGCTTCGTCACGACGCCGTTGTTCTTCGTCCATGCGACGGTCTTCCGCACGACGCTCGTTTTCTTCCCGTATCATCAGCATCATGTCGAAGACGTTGCCCCCCATGCTGTTGGAGGTGTTCTCGAGCTCACTCAGGCGATTCTTCAACGTGATGGTAGCTTTAGCTGACCTCATTCGCTTAGCTTTGGCGTAGCTAGCCTCGAGCAAATCGCCGTCATCCTCGTGAGTGCGCTTGCGGCCGAAGGTGTCGCGTAACTCAGTCAGGTCGCTACCTCCGAGTCGGTTGGAGGCACTGGTAAGCTTAGAGTAGCGCTGCGCTTCCACCTGTTCACGCGTCGGACCAACAGCAGTCTTCGGCAGCCACACAGGGCTGACCAGGCGCTGCTTCCCTTGCGCCCCTATCGGCGGTGGCCGCGGGGTACTCACACATTCCTCCAGCCCGTCTTGGATTGTGCCCGCGGCCAGCAACACCGAAAATTCGCCACCACCGTCGGCTGTCTCGGTGGTGGTTGAGCCAGCGTCGATGTCCCCCTCCGCCCCGTGCGCCTCGTCATGGTGCGTGCTTTTACTGCTCGCAACGCTACCAGTCGTGATACTGGTGGTGTAGGCGCTGACAGCAGTGTCACCGTCTGCGTGGGGGTCAAGGGGACCCCCCTCGCCACTGTCATATTCGAAGCACAAGTCGAAAGGCTCTGCATTCTCGTCTTTCTTCTCCTCATCAGCCTCGTCGTCCATTACCACGACGTTGGCTTTCTCGTCGATGGCGCACTTCAGAATATTGGCCTCTTTGATGTGCGGCAGCATTTCGGCGACTCCGGTTGGCTTGCGGGTGCTGTAAATCATCTTGAATTTGCGGCGAAGACTTTTGCAGTCTCGTTCACCCACGCTGCGATCACGGTTGGAGTTGTACGCGGTGGCAAGACGCTCTCATTCGGCCTTGCCAAGAGGGAGGTGCTTCTCGACGTACGCTAGAAGGCGGCGCACTTCGTCTTGTTTGCAGTTGGGGCTACCTGTAAGCTTGGCATCTACACGTAGTATACGATCACGTTAGGACATCTAGGAGCACCACAGTAGCAGAAGAACATGTGTAACGTACCAGGAACAGTGGGGAAGAAGGGGTGGGGCGTTTGGAGAAGGGGACATGGTCAGGACTGGGTAAAAGCAAGAATGAGAGACTGCCAGCAGGCGGCGATCCCCAACAGTACTGCAGGAGCCGGCGGCTTGGCGCTCTCACCGCCAGTGAACAGTGGAATTTGAAAGCGTGGGCGCCAACCCAGGCGGCGGGTTCGCGCGCAAATGAGCTTGCCCAGCGTACACAACGATTGCTCTTTCGTACGGGATCGGGGCTTGTATTTTGGCGCCAAACGTGGCTTCGCTGGCGAGGAGCATACGTCAAAGTCGATCTGTCCTTCTATTTTTCTAGCACCACAGGTAATTTCAACCACAACCAAGTCGGTCAATATGAATTCATGCGTGTATTCTCCGTGCAGTATGCTTATCTACACGCCGAAACATTCTTCTCGCTATAGCTGCATCTTCAGGCGAGCTGGCTACGGGTCGCGCTGGTTCTGGATGGCGCGGTTGTAGGCATCGTCGAGGCCACAGCGGTGCACGAACCACAGGTCACTCCCATAGTCCACGGTGATCTCGTCGCCCTCGTGCACGAAGTGCGTAGTGGCGATCACAACAGTCGTTCGTCGATCGTTTGCCACCTCGCGAAAGCCGACTACGGGTGCACACAGCAGCGCAAGGGACGTATGAGGAGAAAATCTGCGCTCTGGCCAACCTCTATGCGGCTCAGAGGGACAAATCGGTGCGTGCTCACATCCCCATGCAGTTCTGGGTCCGACCGGTGCACATTAAAGCAATGACGCAACATGCGCGCGAGACCATCTATATTTTAGATGTGCGTGAGGACAGCGTAACACGTATGCAAGCTTACGGATATCAAGATGTGCAATTGAATGCGAACGAAACAATGGAGACGGGCACAATCTGTCCTGTATCCACGGAGCACAGCCTGAGTCTGCTGGCAGACATGATTGCAGCAGGGATCCGACCATCAGTTCTGGTACTACGGTGGAGGGCCACTGGTAATCACTTCCAAGCAGTAAACTACCCGGCAGCGGAGCATGCAGCGTACGCCCAAAATTTAGCAGTCCTGTCGATCAAACGCAACGCGATACTAGAGGAGCATGGGTGGAAAGCTTTGGACCCGATCGAATACGAGGCGGCAAAGACTACTAGGGCTGCGGCGAACACTCTAGCAGAAGTAAGAAAAGCGGTCAAGGCCATACAGCGCAGTGAGGGTCCCACAGGTGAGAGCGCATGCGATAGGCGGAGTGCGGGCGCCGGAACGGTGTTGCACACAGACGACAATGTTTCCATTGGAGGACAGACAGTAAATGTGGGAGGGGCAATCAGCCTCACGCAGCGGAGGCGTCCTCGTCAAGCGCAGGGCACCTGGGGAGACTAGACGGAGAGGAAGGTGCTGCCGAACGGACCGCAGTGGGTGATCGGACGGAGCTGGCAGCGTTATCACAGGATCCTCCCTGCGCCAAGAGGCCAGAGGACAAGCAGCAGCACCAGAGCTCCCCGGTTCCCGGACCACAAGACACTACTCGACAACGTGTCGATTCCCCAAGACAGCCAAAAAGCGCGGACAGCGCGGCGAGGGACCAGGTTGTAGTCACCTGGGCCCACATCCAATGATATGGAGGGGTCTAGAGGGACTCTAGCCGGAGTGGGCGGGAGACGTTTGATTGAAGACAGGCCGGGGGGAGGAACTGCCTCCACCGGCGCTTCAGCGTGCAAGCGGGAGCAGAACACGTTCAAGCCACCAAAATGGCCTTTCAACGATATCAACAACAACGTACGCGACGGAAGCGACAAACACACAGGGAAATGCAGCAAAATAGGAGGGGACAGCACAGCCAAGATCGAACCATTGGAATAACCACATTAAATGTGAGAGGTTTGGCCACGTCCATGCAGATTTTGGGCAGCAAACTGCTGGGACTCAAAGAACAACATGCTCGAGGAAATCGAAACGTGATCTACATACAGGAAACTCACCTCAATCAGATTGAGCACGGTGCGGCGGCAGCCCAGCAGGTAGTCATGTGGGGTTTCAAGTACACCTACGCGTCCAATTACTCCTTATCGTCGGCGGGGGAGGACAGGAGGGCGGGTGTAGCGATCCTCATAAACCCGTACGGAGCGGTGCGGTGCGGTGCGGAACCTGCAGGCATGGAACGAAGAGAAGTGGTCAGAGCACTTGATCATGGACACGGGTGAGTTAGCTGGAAAAAAAATGCTGTTCATTAACATTTATGCACTGGCACACGGAGCGGTACGGGTGCAATTCTATAAGAGGTTGAATTAGCTGCAGATTCCGGAGGATGTGGCGATTATCTGCGGGGTGACTTCAATTGTGTAATCAATATTGGGCTAGATAGAGTGGGAGGCACTCACAGAACCGAGCTTGAGGTGCGTGACTTGACGACTTTCGTAGCAAAACATGGACTCTACGACGCGGGCCACTACAACACGCCAACAGTGAACGGGCGAGGGGCATTGGCTAAGTACGCAGCTCAGCACCACACGCACTTTCACAAAGCGGGAAGTGGTATGCATGGATCGTCTCGACTAGATCGATTCTACGTAGGAGTGGGGGCCAGGCATCTAGTGAGGGGTATCGAGACGGAAGATGGTCTATGACGATCAGACCATAGAGCAGTGCTACTTGAGCTGCACTCACCACTTGGTGCGATCCGGATTAAGAAGCACCATAAGTATATCCACCGCCGGTATATGCGCAGACAGCCACATCAAGCCTGATTGAGCAGGAACTGCGGAACCTGCAAGTGCAGCTGGACAAAGATGCACCAGCAGTCACGGCGGCGCGGTGGGAAAAATTCAAGAGGTCCACCAAGGACAAAATGACGAAAGTAAGGAGGGAGGCGAGGACTAGAATGACGCGTGGAACGAGACAACAGATTAAAAGACTGAAGGCACAACTGAATAAGTGCACTGACGGCAGGGTGGAAGGAGACTCCACCAGAGCTGAGCTGCTGGACTCACTGCACAAAGTTCAGGACACCAGAAGAGCTCTAAAACGAAGGGTCTTGGTAGTGAAGAATGCGTGGCGCTCAAGGGCTACCATCAAAACCTTTTTCAGGCGTGTATGTAACAAGTTTGGGGACAACACGATCCCACAACTAGTGCCGAGCACACCGGTTGAAAGAGCGACACGAACTCGACAAAGCCAACATCCTCGCGGACAGCTGGGCGGACATATTTAACGGCGCAGCGGAAGAAAAGGAGACAATTGATGATTTCATCGCTAAATACAGTGGACAATGGAACTCAGACGACATGTCGGCCCTAGATGAAAAGTTTACCGAAGTGAAGATGGAGGCAGCCATAGCGCGCTGCAAACTGGGAAAGGCCTGCGGACCAGACGACCTAGGCAACGCTTGGTACAAGGACCACAGTCAGTAGTTGGTACCCATTGCTCTCTTGAATACGGACTACAAGATCTTTACGAGGATTTTATGGTGGCGACTAAGGGAGTACATTACGAAGTTGGTCAGTCACCGACAATGCGGATTTGTGCCTGACCGCACGATACATGAAGTGATAGATCTGTTTGAGGCTGCGAAGGAAATTTGCAGGTGCAACGGACGGCTAAGTGAGGCACAAGTCCTTCTGTTAGATTTTGCTAAAGCCTACGACTCCCTTGTCCGCGATTTTCTGTTGGCAGTGCTGCGAGCCAAAGGTCTGCCGCCCAAGATCTGCAGAATTATTGAGGCGATTCACGCCAAGATCTCTGTTCAATTTACGGCTAACGGCTTCCTGTCAGAAAAAGTAAAAGTCACGATCGGCATCAGACAAGGATGCCCCCTCGCCCCATTGCTGTTTATTATTGCCGTTGAATTCCTCTACGGTGTGATTGCGAGTCAGTCGGGATTAGAGGGTATTTCGCTCGGCGATGATGTGGACAACGAGCCCTTGACAGCAGCGGGGTTTGCGGACGACACGGCGATCTACATAGCCCACAAGAACATGCAAGCGATCGCCATCATCGCAGTGCAGCAATTCACAGCAGTCTCTGGGCTCAAACTAAACATGAAGAAATCCGTTTCAATAAACCTAGGAGATTGTGGCGATGACTCATCAGTGAGTAGAGGAGTGGGGGGTGACGAACGAGTGGAGATATATAGAGAGGGGACGGAACAACCGCCCGACTCAAGGATGGAGGAAACACCAACACCGCGGTACCTAGGGGACATTGCCGGAAGTGCGGACACAGTGGACGAGGCCTGGGACAAAGCGATGAGTGCGTTACGCGTGCGACTTGTGCTGGCGGAAGCCAAAACCAACACCGTCCAACAACGGGCACTAATTGCCAATGCCATCATCGTGCCAAAAATGATGTTTGTTGCAAGACATGCTTGGCCGACGCAGGACATTATAAAGAAAGCAGACCTGGCAATAAGAAACTACGTATGGAAATCGGTCTTTGCTGCGCCGGAAAGAGCCCCGGCAGGATAGATCCAAGCAGGTGTGGCGGAGCTACCCCCTGGGAAAGGCGGCCTGGGAGTCCCTAACATAAGAACTGAGCTCATGGCGATGAGCGCATCAGTAGTAGGGGAGTGGAGTCTCACACAAAGTCAAGATAAGCAAAGGGTAGGTGAAATACTGCAGCAAAAATACACCGGCACAGCAGCTATGGTGGTGCCACAGGCAATTTCACCAAAAGATGGACCTCAAGGGTCGATGTGGGAAACGGTACGGCCTTGGGTGGAACTGCACTTCAGCAGCCCGACTCAAACAGGTGACACCGGTCATACAGTAACTCAAGAATTAAGAGCAGCACTCCGAATTGCCAATGACGTACGGACCAGATGGAGGCGCGATGGGTTAGTCATTACGTGTGGAGGCAAAGGACGGCAATTAATGGCAGAAAGAAGAAACAAGCAGAGGAAAGAACACGGACAATTCATACACGAGGCGGTCTTGGACGTCCAACTCAAGCAGCTGTGGATTGGAGACTCGCGAGCGCGGAATGGGAATTGGGCGGAGTGCAGGCACATGTACCCAAGTGTAACTAACTTAACAGTGCGGGATATCCTGGAGATTAACAACATCGGGGTAGAAGAAGTGGTGTTCTGGCCGCGGACTCACTCGATGCCTGTGAGCAGTACGAATGCACACACCTTCCGAGAAGTGTCTCTTAGCATTCTTGCAAATTACCCTGAGATATTTTTTAGACCGACGGAGAGAAACTTGGTGCACGTAGAACACAGTCTAGCAGACAAACATCACATGTTCACGCGGACAGGAGAAAAGCAAGGACTACTCGAGCACACATGGGGTTCGACCACAAGGGCGGTGCACTGGGACCCGGGAAAAGGCTCCGTGGAGGAAGCAGGAGCAAACACGTTACAAGTGCCTGCGAAAGCAGTAAAAGTGGCGCCTCATCCGTGGCTAACCAGGATGAGACCCATGTGGGTTGGAAAGCGAAGATGGGCACACTCTCGAAATCAATACAAGAAACTCATCAACACGAAAAGAAACGAGAAGGCGGAGAAAGCACACCAGAGTATACATCTCAAATTGGCAGCAGGGCAGGAGGAAGTGGCACCCGCACTAAGTGTGATTCCTTGGCAGCTACTGCAGAGAATGGAAGCCGTATCGGCGTATCAGACGCAAAACTTCTTCAAATTGAAGTTAAATCGATTTAGAATATGGGCCGGTGAGGAGAGAGGGTACAAGTGTACTGCAGCCGGATGTGCGTCGGCCGACTCAGAGGGAACCATGCACATGGCGTGGCTCTGCAAGGACTCGCAAAAGTTCTGGAGGGCCTACGCAGGTGGCTGGAGACGAGGGTGGTCAGTCCTCCCGACAGGCGTACATATCGATAAGGGCGTGACCGCAGACTGGGAATTAATTGCAGATATTTTCGGCTTGCGGTTAAAGCAGCTGCCAATGTAGCTAACGCGGTGGGGACAGACATGCGAGTTCGATCCATGGTCTGATCTGCAAGAGGTAGCATTTCAGCTATGGAGACTTGGTGTGGCCGTTGTTCAGACGGCGATTTGGCGCTGGAATGTGGATCAGGTACATCCGGATGGTCGGAAGGGCCGATCGCTCGAGGAAGCGGTGGCAAACGCACGGAGGGCGGTGAAAGAAGCGTACGCGCGCTACAGACTGAGAGTTCATTTCTAGTAATGGAAACAGTAGCACAATATAACACAACAACACCCACAAAAAAAAACTACGGGTGCACACGAATGGTTGACAAACCTCATGAGACCGCCTAGATTCTGGACGTTGATAGCCACGCGAATGGGATGGCTGGGGGGTTCCGGCCTCTGCGTCATCAGCAATCGATAGCCTGCATTCCGTGAGCGGTTCGCATGCGCCACGCCGTTGCCACACTTGCCCTCATGGGGGAAACAACTTGCGTTGCAGTAAAGGTGCATCAAGGAGTCCCTGCGGTAACCCACTCGGCACGGAGAAGAATAGTAGCACCAACCGAATTGGGCCACTGCAGGAAAGATGACGCCAGTCGGGTTGTACTGCTTGCGAAGGTGGGCTACTCGTGATGGACGCCGAGCTGGCATGAACTGATCGAGAGAGCGCGCGGTACGAGGTCTGGCAGGACGAGCCGAGACCAGACTTGTGCGCATCAACCCCTCAAGTTCACCGTCGGCGATGGCGGCATCTGCGCGCTGTACCGGCCGCTGATGGTACGGCTCGGGAGCGACACGGCGTTCTTGTCTCGAGCAATGGCGTTCACGGGGCTGTGACCGTGGCCGGGGGCGCGGGGGCGACGGCGGCTGGGTCTCCAACAGGATCGGCGAAGACGTTGTCGGACTCAGCATGTTCCTTGTTGGCGGTGGGGACGAAGCTACTACACAAGCATCCAAAGGCGCCAAATGGACTGATTCCAGCAGCATTTGTTTTGCTTAAATTCCGTGTATAAATCGACTGCAAACGGCCAGTTATAGATACTTTTGCTTTTTTTTTGCTTGAGCAACTCGACAAATGCATTTGCGACTTTTGCTGGTACAGTGATGGGCGTCTTGGAGAGCCACTTTATATTTGATCACACATGTTACAGAGAACCCTGGCTAACTTAATACCAACCGTGGACGCAATTCCCATTAAGTATAACAGGGTATTAATTAAGACCCATAGCTAAGCCTGACTACCGAGTCGGTGGATCGATAAGTGATTAAGTACACCAGGATATTCAATAACAGAGGTATTAAGTTGGCCAGGGTTCTCTGTATTAGTTATTGAAACATGACGCCTTGCGCAAGGGCGGTTGTCCTATCACAATGCGATCCCCGTCTAAAACGATATTATCAGCTGGCTCTCCAAGACGCCCATCACTGTATTTGATTGTGCTACTCAGTTAAGTAAATTCATTTTGTCTTTATCACGTAGTAAAAGTGCAAGATTGACAGAAGTGCTAGCTATTACCATGTGGTATTAAGAGTAGGTTAAACGTATACTTAAGTAAG
>AWVV02002403.1:0-13176 GCA_000500205.2 Phytophthora lateralis | reverse complement strand
TATTGGGTTGACCTAACTCAACCTTGGTGTACAGAGGGTTCCACTACCAACCCGGCGTAAGGGATCGTTCCTGGTCTTCAGGTATTGATCCAACGCTCGTTGACCTGACGAGGGGAAGCGAGTGTTGTTGTTGGGACTCGCGAGGACGGGCGAGTACACACCAAGAATATTGTGTACAGAGAGATCTTTCAAAATTAGCCACACGTCGATTCAACATACGCTTTTTGTATTTGAAACGAGTAAGTGAGTATGTTATTGTACTGGCGAGATGAACTGATACACCAACTTTGAATGTCTATATCGGCCGCTCCACTGGGCCGATTTTCAAAACCATGACAGTAGACAAAAGCTCTGTACATCCTCGTTAAAGTAAACAGTGCTCAGATCTCAAAGCCCTCCAGATCAAATTCTATATTTAAACGAAATGATGCCTCCTCAAATGGGCCAAATCAATCGGGGCTATGCGCACGCCAGCTGGTTTTTGCTGGCCCTCCGTGGTAAAATACCTAACCTGCCAAATTAGATACTGATGGATCACAGAATAACCTGTCGTATTAGATACGACAGCGCAATCTCGTACGCTTCGAACTCAGTGCACCCGTTGGTGTCGTCGCTCATGTCCGCGTCACTGCTGGTAACATCGCCGATGGTCTCGCTGGCCAAGTCTTGTAGTTCTTCAACAGACGGAGCTGAACACGATGGAGAGGGTTTGGGGCTTCGAGCTGACTCAGTACGCCCGGTCTGACTTCCTACCAATGCACTTGTTCACCGGGTTGTGTGTGATCGCGGGTTGGACGCTTACCACGCCGTTCTGCGCCGTGGCTGGGGCCTTCCTGATGGAGGTTTGGCGGGTGCTAAGTCTGAACGCCTGCATGCTGTGCGAATTTCTGACGCGCTATCAGCGAGTCGCCCAAGTCCTGTTCTCCGGGGACTCCGCGGGGCGGCATACGTGTACGCCTTGTGGGGCGCCCTACTATCTGTACCGGAACAAGTGCTCATCGACGAGAAGAGCAAGTATGGAAAGTACGGTGAAGTGCATTGCGCCTGGTGGACTGCTGCGGAGATTACCTTCTACGAGAACCTTCCTGAATTAATTTTGAAGACATTGAAGTCCCTGATGAAGTACGCGCGCGCACTCATGGAAGCGAGTAACGCGATGTGTAAACGAGGGTGTGCCGTTCTGGCGGCGCTCTGCTGTGGCTTTCTTTTCGTACTATCATTGACGATTCATGTCCGGGTGGCGGTTTACGATTTACTGAAATTTGCGTGCTGTGGTGGTGTTGGCGTGGCCTGCGTAATCGGGATATTCAACGTGTTGAACTATGGCTTCGGATGGATAACCTAGGGTCCGTACGCCAGTGGAGGTGTACTGGCTGTAGGCATGGTGAAGGACACGGCGCCTACTGGTGTCTTAGACTGCGCGTTAGCTAGCGTGCGTAAGAATTCTACTGTGTGGTGACAGCCTCCGTCGCCTGCGACAGGAAGACGTTGAAGAGCTACAAAAAATCCCAGATGTTCTAAATGTCGGAGTCATCGACAGGACTGACGCAGATGCACGTTTGCTCGTGTCCGATGCGCCCGACGCCTTTCCAGACCCTGGAAGACGACCTGCGGCTGAACAGGGCGTCGCGAGGGCGAGCCACATCTCGGTGGCCGCTAAAGTACAATGCTCACACGAGCGAGGTCGGGAGCTGGATCAGCCACCATGGGTTTGCCAAGGACGGCTAAATGGCAGTCAGGGGGGATGTCCCGAGCTGGGATGGGATGCTTCCGCGCCAGGAGGCACTCGGGGCTGGAACCGCTCTTCACGGATGGTGTCGTGTACTCGAACGCGCCCGCGAATTCTTCGACTATTGGTACGCATCGTGTGGACTACGTCGTGTAGCCAATTACACCGGTGTTGGTGTTGGGAGACGCTAGTTCAAAGATGCGCCGCCCCTTTTGATGTCGGTAGTTCGGTCCAGACGACCAAACGGAGAATAGAGAGCGATCACTTTCGACGGCGACGGGGCCAAGGACACGACGACGCCTGTCTGAGGAGGGAAGGCACGCTCTCCGACGGAGCCAACGAAGGGATAAAAGCGAAGGTGTGTCAATGTGGAGGATGGATGACACGCCAGGAGCGCCAGGTGCGTCTTCGAGGAGGAAGTCATTCATAGGAACGAGCGGCGGCCCGCAGCCGTCGTTCGACTGTATCTGTCAGTCGTTTATTTTCCTAATGTCCAACAAGAGGTAACTAACAAGAAGGGTTTCGTATTCTTTTTGATTTAGCTATCCTGTGACCACATCCGCCTACAACTTCACGGGCACGCCCCTCATCAAGGACTCCGCAACAACCCATCCCAACGGCTTTGGGAGGTTGTGCGACAGATTGGACTTCGATTCCGTGGGTATGGTCGAGGCAGGTAAAGCTGAGAGGCAGTAGTGGTCTCTCGATGAGTGTATCTCGCATTGCTGGAGCGTTATCCAATCGGATCAACTTTGATTGATTGATAAGCCGATCGGATCCAAATCGAATCCAATCGGATGATCGGATCTATTTTTTGTACCCATCTCTAGGGTTGACCCTATCGCGAGCAAAATTGGCACCTGAACATTACAGGCTGTAACTAGGGCGTCTGCGACATAGACTGGGAATACCAGTTTGGTACTGGTACTGCAACACTTCCTGATGTTGTACGAGTGTTAGTCCAGGTTACGCTTACGCAGTACCCATTAATCCGTGTGGGGCTGTCCATCCCTCATTCTTCGGTATTCCCAGTATAAATTTCAATTAATTTGTTGAGAAGATTTAGTGTGAACAGTTTTCAAAATTAGGTCCAAATCCAGAAAATGTGGCAGGTGGACGAGCAGCATGTGAAGCAGCAGCTCCGAGGGCTGCAGCGGGCGTGGTACGTTTTCCTCCTTCTCTCTAGCGTATTGCATCCATCCTCACCCCGCCCATCAGGAAACCAGAAGATCTCGCTGCCGATTGCTCCGACCCTCCGTCGCTTCAGTTTTGGAGCGTTGGGAAGCTGCTCCGCGTGCTTCAAAACTCTAAATCGGCTGCAAACCCTGTCGAAACGCTGGCCGAGCAAGGAATTACTCGGTACTCGGTTGGCAGTTGTGGCCAGCGCCGATCGGCGTCGCAGCCCAAAGCAGCAGAGAAGCAGCACTTCCCTACTGCAGACGCTGTGGCTTACTCGTCCAGTCACATTTGGCTCACGGGATTTCTATATTTCGGAGAGGAATTGGACAATTGTGACGCTTTTTATTTATGTGATAGCAGCTCCAAGCTGCCGAGTTTCCTACTGGACCCTAATCCGCAGTTGACGAATCAGTTGGTGCTCGTGAAGCGCTGGGTGCTGGTAGACAAGACGTTCGGCGGAGTTAGAACCGCGGATTCAATGTTTCTAGAGGTCCACGATGAAAACCCCATGACGCTGTTACCGGTAAACGATCCGTACGCGGATTGGATGCAGGAGGACGTGATTGCTGTGCTAGAAGCTACTTATCAGACGAAAGACCCGCCGATGTATTCCGGCACGGAACCATGGGCTGCAGTTGCAACGCTATCGAGAAGAAGTGGGGCTGCTAACGATCATAAGCAGACTGTAATGACAGAAGAACCTGCTGCACTGGTGGAGATTGACATACAGAAAAAGCGGAAGCACGTTCACGCAGTTTTTGGTCGTGTGACGAGTCTGAGTCCCATTTCACGCCAAAAAGATCGCGCGAGCAACCATTTCTTCGTGGAGATTGAGCATCACCAGGGTTCCGGTAGCTCTGGGACTCAAAGTGTGGTTAGTGTTATGTTCACTGGCATCAGCAGCATGAGATGGCATTTGTTTCTTCGCCCGGGAAAAATCGTGCTGATTACAGATTTGGTAAAAGTGCTTTCTCGAGAGTGTGAGATGTTTCTGCTTCAAGCTACAAACGGACATCAGTCAGGTGTGCGTGTGGGTTCTACAAAGAGGTCACTTGAGACGTCTGTTCTGGTTTGGGAGGAGCAGGTATCGCCACAAATGAATGCGGCGCGGTTGATTAACGATTCGAAGGAAGGCTATTCAAAACTATTGGCTTCTCGATGCTGCGGAAAGCTCTTGGATTATGAAGGTCGAGTGTGTAGGCTACTGTGGGATGAATGCATTGAACTACAGGGGTCCGACGATATTCGAATCATCGTTTGTCTGTTTCGTTTTCCGTATGAACACGAGCTGGTTCGCCTTCGCAAAGGCGCTATGGTGAGGATTTATAATGCCCACATTATTCGGTGGCCAACACCTGTTGGCGGAAAGTTGGTAATAGGCTTATGCCCTAGGGGGTACCTTGCTATCACTGATTACGGTGAACCGGGTGGCCCCTGTCTTATTTTGGGCACTCGTTCTCGTCGAGGTAGGTCGCACAAGAAATGGTCTTGTATGGGCGATTTCCACCGTCAACCTGTTGCACTCTCGATGTGGCTTCTGGAAGTTTTGGAGTTGTTGGATGCGAAGTTAAAGTTTGAAGTAGATGATCGTTTGCAGAACGAATCCGCTCTGCTGTCTTTTTCAAGATTGAGACGGCGGCAAGCAGCAGTTTTTATTGCGCAGAGGCTGGGCGTCACACTAAGCGATAGTCACGATCAAACTGCAACAACACTTGGCGTTCTCTTTTTGAAATGCCACTCCGTTGGTGTAGCTGCCTGCGTAACACTTCAACTACCACCCCAAGAGAAAAAACTGGTATTTACCCGAGTGGTAACCATCAGTGAGTTGGAGGCGTTTGGGAGGAGCAAGTTGAACAAGATGACGAAAATGGAAACGGACTCGTCCGATGATCCTCTTTCTGTACGAATTTCAGCGGACAATTTTGATTGGTGTCTACTTCTCGGATACATTCGGGGGAACGTCGATAGCGGAGATTTGGAAGTTTTTGATCGCACTGGTTCTATCCCTTTGCGGTTAAATGGTAGTGGTGCGTCCTTGCATTTTGAAGGCGAGCATGGCGTGTATTTATTTCACAGTTTTGACCTTATCCTTGAGGATTACAATCGAGAACCCTGTGGGGCGGAAAAGCTGCCGCTGATATGTTGCGTAAACTGCTCGACTGGTAGTCTGGAATTTGTCCCCATGCCCGTTGATGAAGAGATCACCTTATCGCCGGAAGATAACACGTTAGCAACTACCCAGGAAGCGCAAGAACTGTTGTTCATGGTGACCCACGTAGACACCTTACCACGCCCCGGAATTGGATCAGCTGGTCTCTTGCCTGAATTCCGCGTTGTGCATGGTATCGTGTGTCCATTTGGCGAAGGGCTCCAAACCGATCAGATTATGAAGTTGATACATACCGCTGATGTTTTGATGAGCTCTGAATCCAGAAGCTGGCATGTACGCAAAGGTGTCTGCTATCGTATCAACGCAGTTGAAATCATCCAAGCTTCTCAAACTCGGGCCACTTCTCGTACTAGCGTAGAGATCCACGCTATTGAAGCGTCGAGGAGTTACTTGAAAAAAATGATGGATACTAAGAGCAGCAACGTTGTTTGCTTTGACTCTCTCCGCCACTTTCCATGCAGACATGGTGGCGAATTAAGCGGAGAAACCTGCTCATTTCGAGTGTACAGGATGGAAGGTAAGCGCGACCAAATTATCTCAGTACAACTTGAGTGCGATTATCACCAAGCAGCACGGTGCGAAGTACATGAGTTATGTCGACAAAGTGATCGAACTGAAAGCGGCATAATGGTGGCCTCTCCAGCGAATGGTGATTCGCTGCCCATCAAGATAGCTGCATTTTTCAGGGATGCAGAGCAGATTGTGAAGCAGACGCCCATTAAAGTATCCATTTCGGAACTCATTGCTATGAGTATTCTCAAGTTTTTCCTCCGGCAGTCAGAAGGAGTATCTCAAGTATGCAGCTTGATCCACCATCCACTTAAAACTCAGTATCAGAAGCCTGCCGACGACGGTGTCAGCAATGAAGAGCGGCCAGTTGTGATGACAGTGGATCCAGATCTACATAAGTATCATTTCACATCCGTGGTTGGAATAATCACGAAGAAGAAATACTACTGGCGGACTGACTCGTCACAGCGATCACTTGGTCGAGTAGGACAGAGTTCAACAATCGGTGTGAAGCGTTCTCGTGAAATCGCCATCGTGGGGTCTAGTATTGAAGATTCCAGCCGGCGGTTGCTCTGCATTCTTCATGTCCGTGATCTCCAGCATCTGGACACTGTTGAAATTCGTGTGGATGCGTCACGCTTTGGTTTGCTGGGGGCGTTGCAGACCAACAGTATCGTGGAGCTTACTCGGCTCCAAGGATTTATCGCTAGATCAAGCTACAAGGTGTATTTGAATTGGAGTCATTTCACGGCAGCCCGACTCCTTTCCATTGCGGCCGACGTATCCGTGCCGCATAACTCCGAACTGTATGGTGCCATGCCTACTAGTTTCCTGAACGACCTTTACAATATCTCGCAGGTTGATCGGAGATTGCATCGATATGTGGTTGGGGTGATGCACATCAGCTACGTTTTGCTCAAGCGAAAATGCGAGACTTGCCACGAGGCCTTGCAGTTTATGAAGCGGCGCGGCTGTTGGAAGCATGCAGAAGCGCAAGTTGGCTCATTCACTCGAGACTGTGCGTGGAGTCAGCAACAATGGGCGCCATCCGATCCTGTGTTCGAGACACGTACGTACATGGGGGCGACTGTGCGATGCGTCATTGACGACGGCTCTGCCCAGGCCGAACTGTTCCTGGAAAACGGAGTCGTGTGGGAGTTGCTGACGTGCACTGACGGCCAGCACCAGCGCTTCGAGGACATATTAAGCAACTACGTCGAGGAGCTGAGCTACTTTTCCGGACGCTCTGCGAATGGGAATTTCGCGACAAGTATGGCGGAGCGGGAGCAGGAGTACTACCAGAACGAGCTGCGGGCATTTGTGCTCGACGCGATCCCGTCTCTGAGGTCAGTCGTCGTGTTCGCCCAGCGGTTCTACAAGACCAAACAGGAGAAGGACCGCACGTCGGTGCTCACGTTCGGCAAGGACATCCACCTCACCACCAAGACGGTGCCGCAGCCGAAGCTCGAGGCCAAGCGCGTGGACCGCGTGCACGTCCGAAGCGAGCTGCAGCGACGTCTCGCACAGCTGCGGCTCAGATCCGAGCGTGAGTTATCAGACGGCGGCGACTAGAGCGAGCCATTGTCGAGCGGACAAGTACAGTACCACTGTGGCGACACGGGTGGACCAAAATCCTTCTGAGAATTTCTTTCGAGCCTGCAAATCACGGTAGCACTGTCATCGCTCGTCGTCCTCTCAGCGCATGAATACATGAACATGTAATACACATACCCGAGCTCCCTCCATTCTGGTGATATTTAGACGTTCATAAACTAATACTTCTAGGTGTACAGTATCCAAAAAAAAAACACCGTCCCACTTCATATTCGTCAGCATTCAACTATCGGATCTCTTCGTTGCCGTATTCTGATTGGCTGATTTGCCCAAAAGCCGCAGAAAATCCATAACTCACGATCCAAACAGCCACATCGGAAAGACCTGGCCAAGAGGCAACGTTGCCGCCTCAGTACGTCGCGCCCATGCAAGACCCGTCCACGAACGCCGAGCCGCAGCCGCAGAAGAAGCCTGGCTACACCCGCGCGCGCAAGACGACGCCGCGCGCGCGGGCCAAGAAGAACCAGACGGAGAGCAAGAAGGCGGCCACGCCCCGACGCCGCGCGAGCCCTAGGAACGCCCGGAAGGCGCAGGAGGCAGAGAAGAAAGAGGAGAAGCAGGTAGACGCGCTGGAAGCGGCTGCTGCAGTGAAAAAAGAGCAGGGAGAAGAACAGAGAGATGCGACGCAAGGACTTGAACCCGTTGGCAAGATGGAGAACCAACAGGAGACGGAGGAGCAGCCTCCAGCTAAAGACACGCAGCTAAGGCGAAATTATCTGCAGAGAATGTGGGCAGATTCTAGGTTAATGTTTAGGATTTTTTACTGCTATGCTGATTGTTAATTTTTTTTTGCTGCAGATATCGTCAGCTGCAGAGCACGCACCCGCACCAGGACGACAGTATGATACGCCAGATCGCTACTAATGTGGAGATGGAGGCGTGCCAGGCCTCGGCAACGCGGGTACATTTCAGCTTGGCCATCATTTCTTCTTCTTTTTCCCTGTTCGTAATACTGACGGGGTTGTTGTGCTGCTCTCTGGTTCTAGAGTCAATACGTTGCGGCGATGGATCACGAAATCCACAAGCTCATGCAGTTCGAGATGCAGCAGGCGAACGCGCCGCCAGTATACGCGAGAGGCACGCAGAGTTATGACAGCAACCTGCAAGCGCAGCCGGCTGTATCGAGCGAGATACAAAGTGGCTATTCGCAGCAGCAGATGACCCAGTCGCGCACTTTTGAATACGCTCAAGCGCTTGCCAAGGCGCAATCTCAGGAGCAGGCGAGCAATGGAAGTCAGTCTTCATCATTCTCGACACCGCGTCAGTCAATGAGTGGAGACACCTCATTTCAGAACCTGATGAATAATCCGAACCCGGGGTATGGACGCACCAGTATGCAACAACAGCAGCAGAACACACCAACTCGCACCATGAACATGCATAATCTGCAGCAAGCGGGGAGCCCGTTCTCCGTGCCGCCTCCACTCAATCAAAATTTGTCTCAAATGGAGGCGCAACAACAGCTAGGCAACTTCCCGATGCAGCAGCAAATGCAGCAACCTAGACCAATGCGTACACCTTCACGTCCGTCGACTTTGCAGGAGTTTTCGGCTCAAATCCAGCACTTGGACAAGTTAGTGCTAATAGAGCTGCTGTGGAATCAACGGACTGCTCTAGCTCAATGGCAGCGTCAAGCAAAGCATCTGGAGCTCCAGCTTTCTGCCCAGAAGAATGCCGCCAACAACATGGGAAGCCCTGGATTTCAATCTTCTCCATACCGGTACGACTCACCCATGGTTGGTGGTGGTACCTTTGTCAATCAAAACGCCAATGTGGAAGCCGAGATGCAGAGAACTCGTGAACGCAGCAATTCGCGAATTGCGCAACATCAGCAACACCAGATGCCCCAGTATCCATTTGCACAACAGTCGAACGAAGGTAGTGCTGACTATTCTCAAGCTGGTGGCAATGCTGCAGATTGGGGAGAAAACCCACAGCTATACTGGGAAAAGATTCGACTTATGAAAGCTTCGTATGCGGAGCAATTGCGTACTGCTCAGCGAGCGTTGGCTCAAAACACTGCACCCCCCAACTCGCTCTACAGTGTGAAGGCCCAGTCAATGATGCAGAACATTGCGATGGTGTTGAACATTCTGAGCGAGCGACCCACAAACGTCCAGCCACGGAAGTTCGACGTGCTGACTTCGATCGACCGCTTCATGCAAATGTCTGTGACTCCGATCGTGCAAAAAGTGTTGTCTTCTGAAGCAATGCCAAACATGAATGCGAGTTCCCAGACTGTCGTGACGTCTGTACCATCACCTGCAGTGACAGCTAGTGTGGCTACGTATTCACCTGGTATCCCACTCGCTCGAGACAACAGTGCAGGAATGGATAATGATCCACAACAAAACCAGTATAATGGACCTCGATGGGCTTCGCCTGTCTTTGGTGGAGGGGACAGTTCACGGCAGTCTTCACGTGGCATATTTGCAGATGCGGAAGTCAAGAGCTCCGTTGATGATCATGGAATTGGGGGTAGTGGACCCAGGATGGATACACCTACGCAAATGACGAGGCTCCCAGACATTTCCAAACCTGAATATGAATCTGCAGGTTTCGCACCAGTGCGAACGGGAAATGATGATACGGTGGCGAATCAAACCGAAAACTCGACGTATCAGTATGACGCCCCTACCATGATCCCAAAAGAACCACGTACTCCCGCTCTGCCGGCATTAGAATCTCGTCCGTCAAGTGTCACCGACACACAAATTTCTCCTGGCGCCAATCTCAGCCCTGATGGAAATGTAAGGGATAGCAGTAGCAGCAAGATGCAGTCGTCGAGCTTGGACGACTCTCTCCATGATTTCTCGTACTTCCCCGAGATGGATTTTGAGGACCCAGTGCCGGAAAGCAGCAATTTTGTGAAAGAGAACAATCCGTCTAATATCTCGAGAAAGCGCGGAATCGAAGACGTGTGATTCAGTCGCACAGCCGTCTGGCACCGCGTGAGCTCGACAAAGTCTCAAGTGTCGAACAGAAACAACTGAGCCAATAAGCGGTACATTTTGCAATGAGAAGCCGCAGCAAGAGAGAGACCAAGTTGGGCAGACATGCAGGTTGCAATGTTATGCTGAAGAGGTGGATACAAACTGATCGATCGAACGAGTCTTTTGTGAGTGGTTTGTATTTGCATAAACTTTTTCTTTTCTTAAATATCTTCGCGCGTTCCTCCTTCTTCGTGCTCTGATGGTTTCCTGCTTTCCATCCATCCATCACAAGAGCTCGACGCTCATATTCATAGCCTTAACGAGCTAAGCCCAGGGCAAGATTCACATGATGCGCTTGGCTGAGAATATACCGTGCACGGTCGCCAACAGCAGCACTGCGGCCACCTGGGAAGACGGCATTGGGCAGGTCGTTCCACGAGCGGTAGGTGATCTTGACATCCATGCCACGTTTCTTCTCGGCCGCAGCATCCAGCTCCGTGGCGAGGAAGTACCGCATCGCCGAAGCCACGCTGTTTTTGGCGAGCTCCTGATTGCCAGCATTGATGGGGACTGCTGATCGAGCGGACGAGTGTCTGCGATCTCCGCGCCGAGGCTGCAGCAGCGGTGTGTTGACGGTGTAGCCAATAAAATAGTAGCCGATTACTGCGTTGCTCTCGTTTGGTTCGGGTTCCTGGGGTCGAACGAGCTCTGGCAGTGGGTGAAGAGTGGCAATCGATGGTGTGTGCTGTAAGGTCTCCACCAGCTTTCGGGTACGGCTGGCGACAAAGCTGGACCATTCAGCCAGTGCCTCCTCGCTTGGAGCACGCAGCTCGATAGCAACGTGGTGATCATATCGTACAAGCACCTCTGTAGGTGCGAAGAGCTGGTTCCACGACGACGGGTGGCTGAGACTGCGACGGCGTAGGTCGTCCATTATGCGCTGCCCACGCGCGAACTCCTCTCGAAGCACGCGAAGAGTCGATATGTTTACATTCACGGCAGTGTTGACAGCGGGGAATCCTGGCGTGATGATCGGCATAAGGTGAGCTCGGTCATGGATGTTGTGTTGCGGATCCCACTGGACGTTGTCGGCCTTGCCGCCGTTAGAAGGGTGCGCTACGAGAATGGGCGTAGGCCAGCGCCACGACGTCAGCACTGAGAAGAAGCGGTGCACAAGTGAAGCAACGCTGGCGCGTGGGAACATTTGGCACACAAAGCACACGAGCAGAGCCCACGAAATGCCACCCAGGAAACCTGCTTTGTTCGAGTAGAGGCCACGGCGCTTAGCCCACAGGCGGATCACTCGTAGACAAGACCGGAACACACTGGCGTTCGGCACCAGCTCCAGAATGAGAGACGCCACCCGGGCAACCGAAAGCGAGCGGACCGAGGTCGCGTCCATGCCGCGCATCACCTGCATGTCGTCTCCCGGCAGGAATGGCAGGTGCTTGGGCACTGCCTGCTTCTGAGCGTACCGCGCAAACAGCAAGTCCACACGCACGCCGCTCAGCTGGAACGACAGCACAGGGACGGCAGCTTTCCGTCTCGCAACGAGGTCCGACACGGACGCCCCTCGCTCGAGGTGCTCGCACAGGGAGCTGAAGAAGATCTCTGCAGTCACCTCGTGCGGCATGAAGGCAACAACGTCGAGATCCGACTCGGCCATTCCAACCTTGAGATGCCAGCTGCCTCCCAACAGCAGCGTGGCTGTCGTCGACTGGGCTTTGCTGTCGCCCAGCGCGTCGAGTGTACGACGCAGCCAGATGTCCACCACCCGCTGCAGCTCATTGATGACCAAGTGCTTGGCACTCAACTGTTCGGGCGTGGGCAGCGGGGCAAGCGCGTTGACGCATTTCATGAGTCCGTTGGTGCTTCGCAGGTCGTACTCGTTGGGTGGTAAAAGCTCCACGGGGCACACAATGGGCATCACTCTACGCAGTCCAAACTTCACGTAGGCTTCCGAGTCCTTCATCCTGTGCTTGGACGGGGATCCACTGGGCAGTGGCGGCTGTTGCTGTGTCTTGTCCTCGTTCTGTTTCCAATGGGCCTCGCATGCCTCCAACGCGAGCTGCAAAGGTTCCGTCATCTCTTTCTTCGGACTGCGAGAGTCGCTGGAGACGGATGCGACGTCGTCGCTGCAGTTGGATCCAGTCGTGGACACGTCGTCGTCGTCCCAAATGTCGTGGCTACTGGAGCAGCTCGTGCGGCCTCCCGACGACGCGTCGCTCTCCTTCTTGTGTTTGTCGAGCAGCTCGGAACTGGCGAACGAGAGACTCTCGGGACTGCGCAGCGCCTGCTTGAGCTTCTGCGTGCGCTCGGCGTCTCCCCAGCACAAACAGCTCATCTCGCACAATGTAAAAGTGTCCGAGTGAATCGGCGGCCTAGTTTTCCGCTGCAACAACGGCGAATGTCTGTAGAACAAGAGAGAGAGAGGTTAGCGTCGGGTGCAAACGCACAACTCGGCTCCCGTTTCTGGCAAAACAGCCTGCGGAGGGCAGAATCTGCAGCCCCGTCAGCAGGTTCAAGGACCGCTTGACACAGCCACGAGCGCGCAAATCCACGTACAAAGCTGATGGCGATGGCGAATTGGGAGCTCTGGGCGGCGCAAGTGCGAGACTGACGGACTGATAGACCCCTGTTCGATCAAGTGAGGTGGCAGACAGCGCGACTATTTATGGCCATAAAAGAGTCGGCGGCCATAAAGGATGGCGAAAATACACAAAACGTCGGGCGTTTGGGAGCTTTTGACTCATTCGAACCATCTCTGGGATCAAGCGCCCGTAGAGGAGGTGACAAGATGGCGCCGCACAGTAATCATGGTCTAGATGCATTGCCGGTATTTCAATACCTGTATATAGTGGCGGCGCTGGGGCTTTGACAAAGTTGTTTTCTTTCGCATGGGACTGGTCAAGTGCACTCAACTGGCAGGTTTCTCTTTCGCACTGGCACTAACAACACACATGTATTGTGCCTTTCCCGACTTTTGGCCAATCTGACCCCAAAAGGTAGGTCCTAAGCAAGAGGGGTTAGGTGTATAGGTA
>AWVV02002386.1:0-22360 GCA_000500205.2 Phytophthora lateralis | reverse complement strand
GGCTGCGAGCGCCGCTGCGGAGATGGCGCTGATGCAGCCGAGGGCATGGGAGCCGGCCGCGCGGTGGCCGAGTTGCCGCTGGACGGAGCCGTCGACTGGCCGCTGGTGGGCGGCCGGCCGCCGGACTGCGGGCCTGCCGTGGACTTGGTGGTGGGCTTGGCCTCGGCCTGCTTGGGTGCGGCCTGCTTGGGGGCGACCGCCTTGGCCTGGGCTGGTGCTGGAGCCGCCTGTTTGGGCGCCGCTGGCTTGGGAGCTGCCTGTTTGGGGGCGGTCGGCTTGGGGGCCGCCTGCTTGGCCTCGGGCTTCTTGGCCGCGGGGGCCGGCACGGGCGCGGCCTTGCGCTGCGAGAGCGAGAGGCTCACCTTGGTGCCGCAGTAGATGCAGAAGGCGTCGGCCTCGGACACGTCGCGGCCGCACTTGATGCAGTTGAGTCCGTTGTTGCTGGTGCTAGCGGCAGCCGAGGCCGCCGCTTTCTCGGAACTTCCTGCCATCGGTAACTCGGAGCTCTGCTTGGGGATCCACTCGCCCGATGGAGCGAATGAACAAGCGAGACCGAAGCGCGAGAGTCAGCAAGTGGAGTTGTGAGCACGGAAGGGTAGGCGCGCGGCAAGGGGGGTGGAGCGAGCGCGTGGCCTATCCGAGAGAGGACGAGGGGTCGAAACAGGGAACTGCTGTTCCCGCCGACGATTGAGTTGTGGGGTTGTCGACGACGGCAGATGCTTTTGTGTTTGTGTATGGAGCCGAGCCTTTACTTTTCTTCTCTCTGACTTTCGCTGGGTCTCTGTAGAGAGTCAAGATATTTTTTGCAATGGTTGACGCGCGGTGGCCAGCGAAGCGCGGCTTTCTTGTGTGAGCTATGCTGCTGCATGCAGCACGGGTTTTTTCGGTGAAATCGCGATGGAGGAGATCAGATCCGAGGCCTGCGAACGTTCCGGAGCGGCACTCCACAGTCGACAGCAGGGGCCTCCGCCTCGTGACTCTGCCCGAGAGGCACAATTGCCTCGGCAGTCTTGCCCGCCATGTGGCTGGTCAGTGTGACTACGTTCGCAGAGGGGCCATTGGCGGAGGAATCAAGCAAGCTGGCGTGCACTTCAAGAACAGCAGCGAAAGCGATGGCTACGCTTTTGCTGCACAATTCCGAGCTCGACATGATGAATCTCAATTGCGCACGTCCATCGGTGCCGTACAATGTGACGTAGAGTCGCGTGGTAGCCGGGGCTAAGGCGCGGAAGAGCCAGCAGCTCGTGTAGCACTTCAACGGGCACCGTGTTGGTCATTGATGGCCATCACCAAGACTTGATGGCCGTCACCTGCCTCGCCTACATGGCGGGGGAAGACGTGCCTTCGCGTGGCGCAGCTGGAGCGTTGCTGCTTGCTGCTGGGCTGCTCACGGCCAGCGTGGACTGCAGCGCAGCACCTATAATACTATAATAATACCCGGTAGGGGAGGCTACCAGTGTTCAAATCCTGTACAACATGTACAGGTACGCACGTGGACGGACGAGGGCAGGCCATGCGCTCCGAATGTCGATGCCGAGCGTGACTCGGAGGTGACCACGGCAACCGCGCGCGGTGTTGAAAAGAGCGCTCCGCTCCGGGCCTCTGTACCGGGTCTCCGGCGCTATGTCGCTCATTGCCGCGATAGGCTCCGCGTTACTCACGAGTCGAGGCGGCGACGCACGTCGTAACTCTTGTACATCGAAGGGGTCCTGCGTGTTGAAGCCTTCAGCCTGAAGGCGCGTCGTCGACAATCCGATTCAGCACCTGCACCACTGACAAACCGACAGGCATGCAGGTTGACGGCGGACGGATACGCCATTCGACAATGTTGCACGCGCTCATTACAGCCCCCCCCAACTTCGCGACCAGCAACAGCAGGAAGCGTGCAACGGCTGCAACAGCGCTGCACATCTCGGCGTGATAGGCAAGTCCCCTATCCGTCCTCACGCACGAGTGTTGCCTTGTACAGGCACGTTGAAGTTGCCCTTGTCCACTTCCGCTCCCGTTCGACGAGGCTTATTCGCTGGATATGGGTTCGAAGCACGGTTTCCTGAATCAGCAGCGGATACCGTGGCGCATGTATCTCTTCATTTTCGCAAACATCAAGTGCAGGGCAAGACCAACCGACTTGCAAAACGGCCTGTACGTGTATTGAATAGCAAGGCTCCAGAAGCCTGGCTCCTAGGGCTCGTCGTCGCCTCCTGTGGACTCGGCGGGCCTCGTCATGGCGCTGCCCTTCCGAGGTGACTGCTCTCGCTGACGCAGCGTTCGCGCGGACGTGGCCCCAGTCTGCCTCGGCGACGGCCGTGTGACCTGTTTGCACCACACATTAGCAAGTCGTTCTAAGTGAGAAGCATCTAGTGACCCAACGTACCATGACCGAGGAGCGGGTCGAGTACATTGGATTAGGTCTGGTCTTGGCGTTATGGGAAAACGTCGCGAAAGAGGACGGAGGCTCAGCGTACGCGCCCGGGCCGGGCGGAACGTCGCCCATGCGCAGCAGCACGGTTTCCTGGCCGTCGTTCTTGCGAACGGCGCCAGCGAGCCAGGAGCTGCGGCTGCTGTGGTTCGCGTGCGGGTCCTTCCGGTCTGCTGGACTCCCAGGCGGCGCTGGACGCCGACCTGACTTGGGCGACGGCGCCAATCTGCCGCCAGGACACTCCGGATTGTACGGCGCGTAGATCGGGCCTGGAGAAAACTCGCCCATGTTTTCGCGCGTATGCGTGGCGGACACGAACTGCACGCGGGTGTTGACTGCACCAGGGGTCTTTGGCTTGGGTGGTTCAATCTGGCGCTTGCCGAAGCGATGCTCGTGTCCGAAGGCGTTGCCACCGTTCTTGCCGCTCGCATTGTTGTTTGGCGTGTAGGGGGCCTCTTCGGGCGGCGTGGCTCGAGCCTGTTCTGGAGTTGCAGTGCCTCCATTTGCGAGTTGGCGCGGTCTTAGAGGAGATGCTGGCATGACCAAAACGCCGTTGCGATTGATGACAGATAGCCACGACTCACGGTGACCGCGGCGAGGAGTATCGACATCAGGCAAGCGCGTCTTGTGGGCCTCGATACGTGCTGACGACTTTGGCGACGGTGGCGCCGCGAACGAAAACTTTGGAGGTGCTGCCTTGCCGCCGTTGGACGACAGGTAGTTGACGTTATACTTAGGTCCGGGGCTCTCGGCGGCCATGAGCTCGCGTTGGTGGCCCATGTCGGTCATATTTACTGTGATGAGAAGGGTCAAACAGCACGCATTCCAGTTAATAAGTCTCTCATTTCGCAGTCCCAATCAAGACCGCCAGTCAACTAACCTTTTTGTGATAAGAAGCGCTCGGACTTCGGGAAGGACATCTTCGGCGCCCTTGTCTTGATAGATTTAAAGTTGTCGTTGTAGTGGCCGGGAGCTCGGCTACTTTCTGTTGGAGCAAGAGGTGTCAAATGTAAAAGGTATCACGTCAGATGAATTTCTTGAATTCGTTCAGACAGCAACACTTAAAAAGAGCTTTGTGCGAGGCACCTTTGCTAACCACGGGCATTTGAGGAGAAAGGCAACCTTGTCATATAGCAGACATAGAGGCATTAGCGCCATGAAGATCAGTTTCGAGCCTCGTTGGAATCGCTTACCACCGATCCAGCTCTCACGCTTGCCCCAGTTCCGGTTCTCGTCTACGGGCCTGTAGTCGGCCTTCATAACAACCTGCGCATTGGCGCGTACATCCGGCTTGGAGTAGATCGGTCCCGGTGATCGAGCTGGTAGTCGACATAGTAATAAGGTGAGTAAAAGTACCAATCCAAGCGTCATTCGGATGCCCTACGCACCTAGTTCATTGGGGAACCGCTCCGAGCCGCCAAAAATCGACATGGGGCCTTTGTGCTAATGTCGCGCTGAATTGGAAGGCGCGCACTCTGCACATGCCACGCAGGACAAGACCTCTGCAATTGTGTTCGCCAAGCCTCCCCTGTTCACCGTCATCGAAATAGTCAGCTATTCCTGGCCAGCTAAGCTTACAACACCACCGCACTATCACTTACTCATTTTTCTGCTACCTTGCCCTTCACATGCTCTCGGACTTCGGAAATCATGAGACTGCTTCATGCTACATGTATCGACATGCCGGGTTGAAAGGTAAGTTGAAGTGTCAAAGTTGCTTGCTAAACCGTTTCTGCAACATAAGCAAAATCATTCCTAGTGCAACTTAATCACACACAATCCCTTCCACACGTCCACGAGCTCAATGACCGCCAGCCCCATGCTGGTGTCCCGCCGCGCAACGCTGACGCTGCGCCGCTGCCGCGCTTTACGTGCAACTTTCTCCAGTTCCCCGGACACGTACAAGGAGCAGAGCGCCGCGTCTGCACCCTCTGCGAAGCCTAAGAAGCCCAAACCGACGCTCTCCGCGCGGGCGTCTCCGGCCCAGAACCTGCGCAACGCGATGGAGGCGCTGGACGCCATGATCGAGGAGGCGGACCGCAAGGTGGAGAAGAAGTACCGCCCCAATATGTTCGCCGAGTTCAAGCAACTTAACGACACGGAGGGTAAGGTGCTTGAAGGGCCCGAGACGCTCATCGACGTAAACAAGGCCAAGCGTGTCCCTTCGCTCAAGGTGGACACGCTGGAGGGCAAGCACGTGGATATCCAGAGCTTTCTGACCAAGGGGAAGGTGACGCTGGTGCTCACCGCCTTCAAGAACTACGGACTGGACATGCTGCCGGCCTGGCGCGACGGCTTCACGGCGGCCTTTGCGGACAAAGACACCCGCGTGCAGACGCTTACGCTCAACGTGATCGAGGACTGGTACATGAAGCTCGTGCGTGGGAGCATCACCAGCGGCCTGCGGCAGAAGATCCCCGAGCAGCTGCACGCCACGACGTTCGCGCATTTCGGACGGTGCGACGACTTTCGGACGCCCATGGTACTGGACAACAGTTTTGTGGGATACGCCCACCTTGTGGATGGAAAAGGACGCATTCGTTGGATGTAGGTGATGGCAGTGGTGGTGGGGATAACATGTGGACTTACGATGGTGTGTTTTGTGTTGTTGGTGTAGTGCTGGTGGTCAGGCGACACCGAAGGAGTTGGAGCGGTTAACGAAAGTGACGATGGAGCTGTTGGCGCAAAGCTCGCAGATGCGTCGTCGGTAACGGGATAGAACACTGTTTGCTGGACGTACATGAGCTAAGGTGCGACACTTGAAACAAACACCACGTCAACAACGAGTGGAGCAAATGCAATATGATGAACAGGCAGGGAATGCTGGATTGTAATGGGCTGTGTAGGGAAAGCTGGGGATGCTGTGTCTGGTTTCTAGACACCCGTGGAAACGGGTGTGACGACGGCGCCGCCTCTAGCAGCGGGAGTCGTGGGCTGTTCTACGGAAATGTCCACTGCGTCTAGGTCCACGTTGCTTTTACACATTGGACAGGACTGGAATTCACACACATGCGAACGCAGGTAAGTGGAACAATAATTTTGAAGTGAATTGAGTTGGTGCAAATGTACCGTGTTGCGTCGCAGCCACTCATCAATGCAAGCCACGTGGAAAATGTGTTTGCACGGCAGGTTGCGGACGTCTTCACCGTCTTCAAATTCGATCTACCAAGAATCAACCAGCAAGCAAAATGTAAGATACCAATAAGTTTTTAGCTTTGCAAAGTGGCACGGGCGTACCAAGCAAATGGGGCAGACGTCTTCATTTTCCGACGCACAACCGTCAGCCGGTTTGAGTTGGTCCGTGGGTGCTTCTGGGTTCCGCTCAGCACGGCAGTATTTCGTGATCCTAAGCTGCTCCAATCGCTCCTTCGTGACGCCGTGAACAACTGCAGCACCGCGCATCTGGGCAGCTCTCAACTACAAACGGAGTAAGAAACGATTAGGGAGTGCACTGTCATTAGGTATCGAGCAATTTAGTATTCAGCACTACACAACTCACATTTCTTCGATCTGCGCGTCGCCAGCGGAGAAGAAGCACAAGTAGCACGAAGACGACAGTGACGATGAAGGCACCCAGTACGTAAACCAGCGATTCCGGATCCAGAGGGAGCGAGTTGGTAGCAGCATCCGTCGTTACGGCGTTTGTCGTGTTATACACCCATACGTCACCAAGCTGGCTTTGGTAGCTGCCACCATGGATTATCATGCTATCTCCGCGCCAAAGAGCAGCGCGATGATTGTAACGCAGCGGTGGAGATGCACCATCGCTTTCGATTTCGGCGTGCCGTGCTTCCATTGCCATATTGCTCAAATCAAATTTCCCGAGCACGATGTCATCGTACACGTAGCCGCTAGAGCTCTGCTGTGGTTTATAGTATCCTCCGAAGAACCACATGTTGGTTCCTTGAGTGGTGACAATCGACGTGTAGGCACGCGGGACTTCGGTCGTTGGAGTGACACTCGTCCATTTATTCTGACTGAAGTCGTAGACCCAGACATCAGCCAGCAGAGTCCAGCTCGAGAAAAGGAGATGGCGGCCGCTGTACGCGAGCAGATAGCCTTCGTCTTTTGCATCGCCATCATGAAGCATAGCAACCGAGTGCGAAAAGCGAGTTGGAGGCTGCAGATTTCCTGTGGGCTCAATTTTATTCCACGTGTACGTGGCAAGATCATATCTCCACAAGTCGTTGTAATCGGTTGGAGCCTCGTTGCCCTTCTCGTCGTACGCAATGCCGCCAAACATGAAGAGAGCGTCGTTATGGATCACGATACCTGCCTCGGATCGTGCATCCGGCACAGCTTCCGAGCTTGACGGGGCAGGATCCATTCGCCATGAAGGTGTTTTCGCTGATAATGAAAGCCGCCAAACATCGTTGTACTGCACCACTGGCACGCTGTTCGTCGCTGAAGCCGTGACATCATCAGTCTCCGCAGCCAAGATTGATAACCCTCCGAAAACTATAAACTCGTTTACAGTTAGGTTCGTATGGAGCACTCCGGTATGGTGAAATCGGTTCGGGGGTCGTGTGTTTCCAACTGGCAGTTCAGCCCACTGCCGTCCAACGAGATCGAACTTCCATGTGTCGTTGTATTCGATGTCTTCGTCGATTGAGTTCGTGCTGATGCCTCCGAATACGTACAAGTTATCCTCGAAGGTGGCGATAGCATGAGCTGACCGCCGCATAGGTTGCACTGAAGCCGAGCCGAATGACGGGTCCCAAAGCTGCGTCCACTGTGCCGGAGCAGCAACGCCCATCATTTCCGACATCACCTCCATTACGGCGCAAGATCTCTCCTCCACAGCCGATGTGGATGTCAACGAGCGCTTGGAATACACAATGCAGGTGGGCCGTTGCGAACCAAAACTGTAGCATTACGTTTGTCGATCAGATGGGAGGTAGACATCGTAGCATGGACCCTAAAATTAGGGAGCAGGACATTCACAACGATTCTACGCATCTGATCCATGACCGTTGAAGTAACCAAGGACGGTTTGTACGTCTTTGGTGGTATTAGGGGGACGAAGCAGGCAAGTACATGGTGTACGGTGATACGAATTATACATCACTTAAATTCTTCACACACCTTAGACGTTTTGAATTCCAGATTGAAGTACATTTGAGAGTTTTAGGTGGTTTGGCAGCTGATATCGATGAGGAAGACTCAAACGAATAGTACACGGGCTCAGAATGCGGCGAAAAGAGCCAAAAGAATTCTTGACGTTGGTGCTTCGACAACGCACACATCGCGGTTTTGTTTTGCAAACGTGCAAACTATTATTTCGAAGTACATAAGCTTACATGTACTTCAAAGTACCACCTAGCCTTTTTAGTGTGACCAAATCGTAATAATTGCTGCTGTTCACATTGGTATTACTGCAAATGACAACATGTTGTGTAGATGGCAACCAGGAAAGTTTCTAAACCTTGAACCATACATAACGATGCTCTATGTGGGCAAATTTAGGGACGGTGGCTCAGACGTCTTGGATACCCCATCATCTCTCGTTTCCACTGGGTGATAATTGCCATCATCCCTATCAAATGAGTGGTTTGAAGGCGTGGCAGCAGACTCTTGTCGCTCTGTTTATTTGGTGCCACTATTCACTTGCCTAATAAACTGTTGTGATCAGACGACGTAGTAATTCTGTCAGTCACCCAGTCAGCTGCAAATCCGAGAAAGCAGGCTAGTTAGTACCTGTTGAATTTGATCGCGTGCTTGCAACTCAGCTTCAGTCAGCACAGGGAATACCCAGTCACCGAGCTCGTGGCGCTGCTCAAGAAACCGGATCATCGTTTCCTTCGGCAAGCTGCTTCGTGATATCAGGGCTGTCCACTAAAGTAAAGTTTTCGTCAGCATGCCTGAGTCGCAAACGCGCCCGTGATTAAAGTCATGGAGAATTCTTACATTTAGCTGAACATCCACCAGCTTTTTGATTTCTAAGCCGCCAATTGCGGAGTGTATCCGCCACAGTTCCTTATCGCGCTGAGTTGATGCAGACACGGGTACAGTTAGCATCTGGGGGCTTATTCACTGCTATATTTTGAAGTACGTACCTCATCCATGCCAAAATCTCCTAATACGTCTCCCTTGGGGTCCACAGAGTCGAGAATAGAGACAACGTGGTATTCAAGCTCAGAAATCATGTCCACTCCTGCATACTGTTCAAAACTATTCGCCTGAATTTTCTTCTCCAGTGAATCTAGGACCATGGTGGCTGGACCTGACCGGATGGCAAGTTGAAGTAGAAGTCGCAAGCAGATGAACCGAATGTCGTTCATCGCTAATAACACCACATACAACGTAGCAGGAACGTCAGTTAGAGCTTAGACAAATGGGTTCGTATGATAGGCGATTAGGCACAGCTATGGTACCTTTGCGTTTACTTTTAGCAGCCTGACTGGCCCCCCGGGATGAAAACATTTGATCGAGTTGCCGAAGCCCTTTGTATACGCCACACACTAGATAGATAATATCGATTTTCCACTGGGCCTCTCGCGATCTAGAGGCTATCAGATTTTCGTACGCTTCCGCAACACACGCCAAAACGTCCAGCAGCATTCGAACGGTAAGTTCGTACACCTTTTCGTGCACCCCAAGATTTCGCTCGTAGCCTACCAGTACGGTGCTGTTCACATATTCCAGTAGCAGCTGCACCCGGAAAACAAATCCCTGTACCGCGTACGTGCACCGAGTATTGCCAAACCAAGGTTTGCTTGCTGTCCACGACTGCTCATATATTCCTGGGAGCAAGTGGTTCATACACTCATGAAAGAAGGCACGATGTGCGTAGTGAACAAGCGAGTTCATCATCCCTAAAATTTGCGTTTCCACTCGCTCAAAAGCTTGATCGACCCAATTGAGATGAATGTAGCGACTGTCATCGCCGACGTTGCTCCGCCTGCTCTTTCTTCCTTGTCTTGCTAAAGTATCAACTTGATGCCGACATATCCTCCACACGAAGAGTAGTCTGCATGAATTTGCGTGCTCTGACACAACGTGCTCAACGGTGCATGACGGCAACTGTAGCATAGTATGCATATGTCGCGTCATCTTGGCGATTTTCTCTAGCAGCACCTGTACAAACGCACAGCTCAGCGCGACATTTTGCGCCTGGATACAGGTGCCGACTATCTCCGTTTCTTCAAGTAAATGGTGCGCCAGCTTCTCAAATTGTGATAGAACTCTGCACGGCGTGGTCTCAAAAGTCGTGGATCGAGTTGCTGAGCCGATCCGCCCTAATTGCGATGGTCGTCGAGAGAAGTAGGCACCACCATCGTCAAAGTACCCAACTCCAGCAGCTCGTGAAGTCACTCGAGCAAAGTTACCCCGAGCCGAATTCACGACAGGTAGCGCAGCTTGAGAAGCGCCCATGTCCCTCACAACAGATTGCGGTGCGCTCTCTTGTCCAGGATAAAATACGTTTCCAAGGGAACTCGACCGTGCCATTGAAACGGAGCGCGACGGTGTTGCGTGAGCGGTGGGAGTCAATACATCGTGCTGCAGAATAGACCGAAAGTAACGTGCGAAAATATGCTCCCCTTTGCTGATCGAGGATTCCACGGATTTCCATAGTGCATTACCCACCTTGTCGTTTAGCTCACCATTTGGAAACACGGAGCTAATTTCAACAACCACAGCGTGCAAGGAATCTAAAACTTCGCGAAACTTGAGGCCCATGTGCACGCGGAAGTTCGGGTTCACCGGGGCCCCGATGAAGCGAAGCTCGCGCATGTTCACCCACTCATTTAGTGACAGAAACTGGGTCCAGCTTATCACCTCGCAACATTTTTGAAGCGACTTTTTAATTTGAAGTTTGCACCGCTTGTCATCCACGTCGATAACGACAACCTCGACCCACGCACTATCCTTGCCGTTGTTTACTAAGACACGCCGGCCAACCCACTTAGACAGACCCCCACTCCGACCGAATAAACGAGATCCATCTTGCTCACCTCCTTTTCCGAGAAGCGGTACGTACAATTGACCGTCTAACGTCTCAATCCGTCCAAAGATTTCTCGACTTTCATCGTCATGAACTGTAGTTACGTCCCTCTCCGAAACAGAACACACTGTTTTCTGCCACCACACACCCACGTGATGTGGATCAGCCACGAGGAGCTTAGGCTGCTGGCCAGAATGAACTGTTGGTAAATGCACGAACCGATTCACCAGATTCATGAGCATGTCCGGAAAAATTCCTCCTTTACTACGGAATTTACGTGGGCGATAGAAGCATTGCACTACGAGTTGGGGGCCAGTGTCTGCCATGTGCTTCGAAGTCGACGAGGTTACCGCAATATCGTGGGCCCAGTGATCCGAAACCTGAGTTAAATGCTTCATCTGCACGTCCAATGTTTCCCTCAAATACCCGCTATATACGTCTGCGATGAGCGATTCAAATTTGATAGCCACATTCTCCTCCACCATGTTACCATCATCCCCGAAAATCGTTGTGAGCACGCCATCTGCAGCGAACAGACAAACCGTGTCCACATCTTTTCGAATTTGCTGCTTCACGAAGTCGGCACGCTGTCGCAGTGCTTGATTGTCGGTCTGTGGACCAGCGGGAGCGACAACGGGCGCTATTGCTAGAGAATTGAATAGGGTCTCGCGATAAACAAGTTCCACCTCTTCTTTTCGTGCCTCCTTGTACGCTGTCCACTGGTACTCCATCGGCAAAAATCTCACGTAGTGCAGAATCGAAGTGATCGACAGCTTGCGAAGGCGCAGCTCCTTTAGGATCGAAGGACCGAGCAAACTCCCCAAATACCGGAACATCTCCTGGATGCGGTCGACGGCAGCGTCATTCGGCACAGGAACCGCCGGAGCTTCACGAGGCGAGCGAGGGGTTGGATCTCCAACGCCATCACTGCTGCTGAGCTGTTTACTGAGTTGTCGAAGCAATTTTGGCTTGCCTTGGACATGCTCCTCTACCAGATTTTCAATGACTTCAAAGGTGTCGCGTGTGTCCAGATACAGCTTGGCGGCTGGGTGCATTCTCGGGTTCACATCTCCACCAGGCATGCCCCCCGCAAGCTCCACTAATCGCTGAATTTCTTCCAGCAGCTGCAACACCACGAGTTCATCTCTGGAGACTCTGCCGGTCAGCGCCATTTGCAGCAGCTTTCAAGCTCAAGAGCCGATGAAGTCGTGGGAATGAACTGCAGGTTGTCAGTGACTGCGCATCGGCCGATTGCTCGCTCGAATCGATGGATCCGGTGGGCGCACACGGTCTAGTCGCCCCCGCAGATAGCTGTTCTGGCGCCGCGCTCCTTCTGTCGTAAGATAAACTTGCACGCGACGATTATTAGCCGCCGCGCTATTGCTGGAGGAGGTCAACGCAACGGCTCGCCGAAATAGACTGCAAGGGTGTGTACGACTTGTACCAGCGACCACCTGGACGTCAACTTGTTCAATGTCTCATGGTAGCAAGGACTTTCATCGAGTCAGAACGCACGAATAGCTCCTGTACCGGTTTAAAGTCGGATCGGATCCCGTCGAGTTGTGTAATGCCTCCGGAAAACTTTCTTCTCAGGGAAAAATGGCAGCATTCACACTATGTCGCAGCACTATCGCGCCTACCTAATCGCGTCCCTATACATGCTTCGCAACCGAAGCCGATCCTCGTGAAATGCCAATTCAAAGCTGACACGGTTTACAACGCCACGACAAATGGCAAGATGTTCAGCAAAAGTTCAAAGTCGCTTTGGTGACATTATCCCCCTCCACTTGCAACCGTAGTAACCCAATTGCATTCCGGAGTGTTTTTTTTTTCAAATATAGTTTTTCACGTTGCCAGTTGAGGGTTTCCACAGGAACAGGGGGCACAAACTTGACGTTCAGACACCACCATGAGCGACGCCATGGGGCTGGGACTAGACCTGTCGGGGCTGGGCCAGGAGCCCTTGGCACCCGCCGTGGACGTGGCGCAGCTCGCGGAGGCCATTCGCCTCATCCTCAAGGACGCGGACCTGGAGCAGCTCTCGCGCCGCATGATCCGCAAGCAACTGGAGGCGGAGTTCCACGCCGACCTGTCGGGCTACAAGGACGTGATCAACGCCACGATCCTGGAGATCATCGAGCAGCAGCAGGCCGATGACGAGGACGAGGAGGAGCGCGAGCCCGACCCGAGCGACGACGAGGACGCCGATGACGAGCAGGAAGCGGAGCGGACTCCCCGGAAGAAGGCGGCGCCCAAGAAGAAGAAGACGCCCCCGCCCAAGAAGCGCAAGCGGAAGGCGGAGGGCGAAGAGGGAAAGAAGACGCGCGGAGGAGGCTTCAACGCAGAGTTGTGTCTGTCCCCAGAGCTAGCGCAGGTCGTTGGGGCTGACACAATGGCGCGGCCGCAAGTCGTCAAGGCGCTGTGGGCGTACATCCGCGAGCACGATCTGCAGGACCCCAGCAACAAGAAGAGCATCCTTCTGGATGACACGCTGCGCGGCGTGTTCCAGCGCGACTCGTTCACCATGTTCAGCATGAACAAGTTCGTTAAGCGCCACGTGCGCAAGCCCGACGACATGCCGCCGGGAGGGTGGAGCCAGATCCCGCGCGACGGCGTCTCGAGCGACGAGGACACAGAGGCCAAGGCCGCGAAGAAAAAGCCCGCCAAGCGGAAAAAGAAAGCGGCGACGACCGAGGACGGCGATGGCGAAGGGAAGAAGAAGACGAATCCGTTCAACATGGAGCTGTCCGTGTCGCCCGAGCTCGCTTCACTTGTTGGCTCCGACCGCATAGCGCGGCCGAAGATCGTGCAGGCGTTGTGGGCGTACATCCACGAACACAATTTGCAGGACCCGAACGACAAGCGCACGATCCTCTTGGACGACAACATGCGGAGGGTATTTCAGCGGGACTCGTTCACGATGTTTAGCATGAACAAGTACATCAAGCGCCACGCGCGTAAGTTCTCGGACGTGCCACCCGGCGGCTGGGCCGACATCCCGCGCGACGGACTCTCGAGCGACGAGGACGAGGCTAAGGCCAAAAAGAAGGTCCGGAAAGGAAAATAGGACGGGTGGATTCTACAGACAGGAAGGCAGAGCGGACTAGGCAGATATGAGCTGCGGTCGTGTAGAAGCAACAACGCTAGCAGCTACCAGTAGTAGTAGCGGAGGTAGTAGCGAGATGCAAGCGGCTGCATCTGGTATTTGAAATCGACGTGACTCTTTTGTATGAATGCGGTTTGGGCATTAGTTCTGTCTGGGCGTTGGTTGCGTCCGATGTGAGGTAGGTTACCTCGGAATAATGGCTTTGCTGAAAAGAGCTACACTTCCAATTTAGTGACCATTTTGACTGGATCACGAAAGGGTAGCAACTCTATTGGCGCAGGAGACAGCAGAGACAGCCATGGACGCGTCTGTGATCGCCAGCTTCCGCACGAAGGTCGTGCAGAAGCCAGAGGTGTGTGTCCTCAACGTCTTGTTGAGCTGTCAGTGCAGCGCAGCGCGAAGCCACCGAACGCTAACTGTCGAATTGTTGTGTTACTGCTCTGCAGCTATTTTTCACGCCGTCGGAAGAGGTCGCAGCGGAGATTAAAACCTTTGCCAAGCATGCGTTCGATCGCACGTCCAAGTACCGGAGCAAGAGCGGCGGCACTGCTCCGCTGGAGGAGTTGTACGTGGACGGCTTCGACGCCGACCAGGTCTGGGAGCAGCTCCGCATGCTGAACGGCCCGTTGGTGACGGAGATGACGCAGCGCATCCGCACGTTCCACAAGAAACCGGAGAACATTTTGCTGCTCCCGTCGGAGAAGCAGGTGGAGAACGCAGAGGAAGAAGAAGAGGACGTGGATAAGCTGGAGGAGGAACAGGCTGACAGCGACGAGGACGAGGACAGCGACGAGGAGGACGAGGAGACGGCTAACTCGGACGACGAGGAGAAAGAGGTGAAGACCAAGTCGAAGAAGAAGAGCAAGAAGACGCGCGACGTCGCGGAGGACGGTTTCTTTGACTGGGACGAAATGGACAAGGCGGCTGAGGAAGAGGAGGAGGAGGAAGATGATGATGAAATGGAGGGCGATGAGGAAGGCGAAGAGAATGACGACGATGAAGAGGATGATGACGACGATTCTGGAATGGAGGAGGGCTCGGATGCTGAAGCTGCGGAGGAAATTCGCTTTGACGATTTCTTCGGAGACGAAGACGCTGAAGGCGAAGAAGGCGACGAAGAGGAGGAAGAAGAGCTCAACGATGTCGATATCAAGGAAGGCGACGAAGACGAGGACGAGTACCCAACGATTAACCGTGCGAAGCCTGACGAGGAGGACGTCGACTTGGAGGAGCTTGCGGAACGCGGCATCATGTCGTCCCACCAGCGTCGGCGCCAGCGTCTTCAGAAGGAGATTAAGCAGTTCGAAGATGAGGCTATTAACGAGAAGCCGTGGCTGCTGAAGGGCGAGGTGCGCTCTGCTGCGCGTCCGGAAAACAGTTTGCTTGAAGCAGTGCTGGACTATGACCGTCCAGTGAAGGCTGCGCCGGTGATCACGGAGGAAGTGTCTATTGCGCTTGAGGAGATGATCAAGAAGCGTATTCTGGAGGACAACTTCGACGATGTGATCCGTAAATTCGCTGGCAACGAGGAGGACCAGAAGAACAAGCTGGAGGAGGTGTCCATGGAGAAGTCAAAGGAGGGTCTGGGCGAGATCTATGAGAAGGAGTACATGAAGACTGCGATGGGCTTCGAGGCCGACGATGAGTCCAAGCAGGACCAGGAGGAGATCGAGGTGATGTTCAAGAGTTTGTGCTGGAAGCTCGACGCGCTGTCGAACTACCACTTCACGCCCAAACCGGCTGTCAAGGAGCTGAAGGTCAAGCCTGCAGTGCCCGCCATCGCGATGGAGGAGGTGGTGCCGATCAGCGTGAGCGACGCGAACCTGAAGGCGCCCGAGGAGGTGTACGAGAAGAAGCGCAAGCGCGGCGAGGCTGTGCTGCAGTCCAAGGAGGAGATGACCCAGACGGAGCGCAAGGCGCTGCGCAACGCCAAGAAGCACGCGCGGCGGAAAGAGAACCGCCAGCGCGAGTTCGACGAGCGGTTGGTGGCCAAGCTCAACCCGGGCCTGGGCAACAAGTACGAGAAGAAGAAGATGCTCGAGAGCATCGCCGGCGCCAAGAACATCACCACGGGCAAGCAGATCGAGGGCTCGTCCAAGCAGTTCTCCAACTCGAAGGAGTTCTTTTCCCGTCTGCAGGTGCGCAGCCATTGCCGCGCTGATTGCGCCTCGTTGGCGTGTCACCCTGTTCACTGGCATGTACTGACCCAAACCTCTCGTTTCTATTTGATTTTGTCATGCAGGACGAGGTTCAAGAAAAAATCAGGAGCGCCAGCGCGAGCGAAAGCAAGTAGAGCGGCGCTTCACATTAAGCGGCAGCTGGCAGCGCTGCAGAGCAATAGAACGGATTTTGTGCATATTGTACGTCGGTCCCTTTTAGCCCGCCTCCGGCTGAGCAGCAAAGCGAGCACGATGCGAATTACTCGACGCAGCGCTAGTGACCGTCATCTGCCGGGGTATCTCTTGCCAATCCTGATTTGTGTGTGCAAATTAGAGCAGCAACGAGGAATCTTGCGATCCATTTTATCGGATTACACTTGGCTTTTGTATACCTCTTCAGATCGGTCACAGTAGTTAGCAGTGGGTGATGCATGCTCGAATTTTGTATGTCACTCCAGTCGGTCGCTTTAGACGGCACTGACGCATCTCGTTGATGCTCGAAAAGATCCCCACTTCATAATTTGCCGGCTCCTACGCAAGACCTTCTCCCTCTAACGACACGATGCAAGTGAGCACACGCAAGTACTCGGGCGACGCCAACGACGTGCAGCTGGAGACGGAGGCCGTGTACGGCCACCCGCTCATGTGCGCCAGCCTGCCGTCCGACGTGTTCCCGCAGCGGTCGGTGCCCGCGCGCGTGGCCCACCAGCTCATCAAGGACGAGCTGGCGCTGGATGGCAACCCCAAGATGAACCTCGCGTCCTTCGTGACCACGTACATGGAGCCCGAAGCCGAGGACCTCATGGTCGAGGGCCTGCGCAAGAACTACATCGACCTGGACCAGTACCCGCAGACGGCCGAGATCCACAACCGCTGCGTGACCATGCTGGCCAACCTGTACCACGCGCCGCTGCAGCCCGGCCAGCAGGCCACGGGCACGGGCTGCATCGGCTCGTCCGAGGCCATCATGCTGGCCGGCCTGGCCATGAAGCGCAGATGGAAGGACCGCCGCATCGCCGCCGGCCTGCCGTACGACAAGCCCAACATGGTCTTCGGCTCGAACGTGCAGGTGTGCTGGCACAAGATGTGCAAGTATTTTGAGATCGAGATCCGCGAGGCTGACGTGTCTCCGGATTGCCTTGTGCTAACGGCTAAGCGCGCGCGCGCGCTCCTGGACGAGAACACGATCGGCGTGAGCGCCATTCTGGGCAGCACGTTCAACGGCGAGTACGAGGACGTCAAGTCCATCCACGACATGCTCGTGGCCGAGAACGAGGCCAACGGTTGGAGCATCCCGCTGCACGTGGACGCCGCGAGCGGCGGCTTCATTGCCCCCTTCATCAGCCCCGAGCTCGAATGGGACTTCCGTCTCCCGAACGTCAAGAGCATCAACGTGAGCGGCCACAAGTTCGGCCTCGTGTACGCTGGCATGGGCTGGGCGCTCTGGCGGGAGCCTGAGGACCTCCCAGATGACCTGGTGTTCCACGTCAACTACCTGGGCGGAGACCAGTCGTCGTTCACGCTCAACTTCTCCAAGGGTGCGGGCAACGTCGTGGCCCAGTACTACAACATGCTTCGCTTCGGATTCGAGGGATACCGCCGTATCATGGAGGCCAGCATGGAGAACGCGCACCTTTTGCGTGGAGCGCTGGTGGCGACGGGCCACTTCCGTATCGTGGACAAGCAGCACATGCCGCTCGTAGCGTTTGCGCTGATTGATTCGTCGCGGTACACGTGCTTTGACATCCAGGACAAGCTCAAGAGCCGTGGGTGGATTGTCCCGGCCTACACGTGCTCCAGCGGTGCCGAGGCGCTGGCGATCATGCGCGTCGTGGTGAAGCAGAACTTCTCGTCGCACATGGCCAACATGCTGGTGCAAGACATCATGAAGGCCATCGAGGCGCTGGAGAAGCACCACGTCCTGGTGGACACTGCCATGTCGTCGCCCAAGGCGCAGAAGAAGCACTTCAAGGACATTGTGCACTCGCTCCAGGCCAACCTCAAGCACCAGCAGTCAGGCCTTACGACGCACGGCGTGTGCTAGTTCTACTGACGTCGGTGAAAGCTCTGGAAGCTGTTGTGCGGACAAGTCCAGCACGACGTTTCCGATCTCTTTTCTAGTTGTTCCTTTCTGCGTTGCCTAGAGAGTGAACGACACGCAGTTCACTCTCCCAAGGAAAACAAACATAACATGCAAGTATTCGACACTGTGAGCTGCTCCGGGGTTTCAATTGCGGTAGTATTCAAGGTCGCCACAGTGTGTTCATGTCTAGGCGTGATCGTGTGCTTCATCGGGTGATAACGGTAAGTATCGACGGAGGAACTGGGTGACTTTTGTTGCAGTCTTCAGGAATGGGTCGGGGAAGTAGAACATCGCCATCCCCACAAGCGCTTCGCAAAACTCGCTGTAGATCAACTCAAGCTGGTCGTCATTTCCGGGTGTGGCCTCTTGGACGTTGCGAAACACGTTCATAGCTTGGTCCATCGAGAAACGAGCGCGAACCAGGTGGTAGTCCTGTATGAAAGCCTGCCAATCGATTAGACGCATGTACTTGTTGATCCCGTGTGCAGTATGTCGAGGCTTTGGTTTCGCAGCTCCAACCACCGGTGCCATCAGCTCGCGTTCCTTTGCACAATAGCGACGGAAGATGATGCGGATTGTCTGTGAGTGACTACCAATTTCCAACTTGATGTCTGAACGGTGCATCAGTACTCGGATGAGGCTCTGGTTCTGGATGGCTATGGGCAGGTGGTGAGTGGTAAAGTATTCAACACGTGCACTGAGCGGACCAATTTGAGGTTGGAATTGCTCGTTACAGAGCTGGAGAAAGAGTTCGGCGAGGTCCTCGGGAGAAAAGAGCTGCTCGTAGCCGTTCGCGACTAGCTCTTCGTCACGCAAGATGGGCAGTACGTGTATTTCGCGAGGCATGCGAAGTATCTTGACAATGTGCCACAGATCATCGAGACTCATGGCATGCTTGATGTTTGTACGAAATGGCGTGTATAGCTGACGTATGATCCGTTGATACTTCTCGAAGATGGCGCGGACGTGGATCAGCTCAACTTCGGGATTATCTTCAACGCTGAACAACCTGCGCATTGTGTTGTTCGTGAGCGAAATGCATTCATAAACATGCTCGCGATGATCTGTGAGGCCTGCCGCTATAGTTGGTACTGGTACCTCCTTTTGTTCGGTCGCGAATTGAGAAGCAAGCTCACTTGCTTGCTGCCACTGGGTAACCCGGAGCTCTCGAAGTTGCTGATGCACCACCTGGAAAGCTTGCATCTTCACGGACGTGACATTTACGGATTTGTGTATGGCCTCCATGCTTTGAATTAGTCTCTCAGGGCCTTCGCCAGTAAGGTGTCGAATCCGAGCGGTATGGTATGTATTTCCATCCCCACTGCTTGAGCTCAGTCTACGACCACCTTTGTCTCTAGCTGGTGCGAGAAACGAACTGTGCGAGAGCGGTTCGAACTGATGCTGTAAAATTGGGCGGATGGGAGTCCCCATTAGAGCCCTCGACATTTCTCCCATACTAGCCTCAGTAGAAGGATCCGCCACAGTTCGCGGCACAAGACCTCGAGACTGTACCACATCCGCCGAAATGAGCTGCTCCGAAATTTGGTTCCACGCGCTGTACGCAGCGACAATCGGTTGAATAATCCGTAGCGAACGGTTCATGTCTGCTGTACTCTCAGCATCTTGTGGAGGTAATTGCTCTGGAATTGGTGCATACGACGGTGCCAACGACAGCGAGCTCTGCACTGGAGATGATATCGGTGTCACGTCTTCTGCTCGTTTTTGCTTCACATCTTCCGGGGTTAAGACCTGGGAATTTCTCGGTGCCTTCGCCTTTTCATTTGGCGGCTGCAAGTAGGCGTTGTGGGTAAATGCACTCATGTCAGCCGGTGAGAATAATAATGAGCCGCACGCTGTAGCTAAGTGTGCTAGCAGCAGTATGGTAAAGCCGCGCGAATGAAGCGGTGATATGTCAAAATCTGATTCATGGAGCAACTCCAGATTTTCGAGCAGAGGAATCCGCGGTTGTGGGGGATCCTTGGGCGTAAAAACCGATTGTCTTCGTGTTGATGCACGCCTTAGTTCCGAGCTACGCGACACCGTCCTTGGCTTTTTTGCCACAGCACTTGATACCCAGAACCGGTTGACACCATTAATGACACCCAGATCTCCTTTGTCGGACCCTGCAAACCCGTCGGCCACTTGGAGAGCCCGGTTGGGAACAGAGAGATTTGGCACAAGGGAGATTTCATGATTTTCAAGCATCCGAGAGCTGAACAACTTGGAATGGCTGGCGTAGTGTTCGTCTTGAACGCGGATGGCACGCAGAAGCTGTTCGTATTCTCGTGCCGCCCGAGCATTGTCATGTTGGTTGGGTTGCTTGTCCTTGTCGACCGATAGTTCTTGTGGGGTGAACAAAACTTTGGCATCATCTGCTTGAATTCGTTCACGCAGAGAGCTAAAGAATTTTGAGAATGTTCGACCAGACATTTCATCTTGAGAAACAGCCCCCGCTGCAGCCCTCCTGGTAGTAGGACTACCTGCTGTCGCAGTGGATGCTACTGCTACTTGTAAGGATGGTTGCTCAGCATTTTCAGTGAGAGGAACGCTTAAAACTACCGAGTTCGATCTCCCTGATGTGGTCACAACGGAATTGGACCTCACTGCATATGCCGTATACATCGATGAAGAAGTCCGCCTCAGCGCCATGCTTCGGAGTCGTGCAATCTCAGCAAGACATTCATGAAGAACAGAGGAAGTCCCTTGAGCTTCATCCATTTGTACAGTCGAATCACACATTTCATCAACCAACGCGGACGCACCGACGTGAGCTTCTTGAATTGGTGCTTGTTGTAGAAACCCAACACTGTGATAACCTCGCAACAATGACTCCAGTATAAGTGGTGGTAGACACGCCACAGCTTCCACTCGGAGTTGACCTTCTTGACACACTTGAGTCTCTCGCCGACGACTTGTATCCAAGAACAAACTTGCAGCTTTAATCCGCAGTTCCAGGCTCCGAGTCCAGTCCTCTGCTTGCTTCCGATCACTTCGCATCGACAGGTTGTCCGTCTGTGCGATATCCCGCTGCCTAGTTAGCTCGTCTACCTGTCGTTTTATGACTGTCAGACCTTGCAGGTCAATTTCCATTTGCTTTTGGATTTTCTCAATCCTGCGCAATACAGCCTCGCGCTTCCAAGATACAAACACCTTTCGGAGAATAGCCTTTGGAGCAACACTAAACCAGTTCGAGAAGTATGCGACATACTTCCTGTTGTTCTACAGCAAATTCAACCACGAGACCACACCGTGAACCCCTACTAATGCAAAGGGACAAATTCAAGCTCCATGACAAACCTTCTTTTGGACAACCGCAATGGAATACCATTCGTTCAGCAACATACGCGATAAGGCATACGTGCACTCGGACAAGAAGCGCCGGAACATGGAATACACGTTGCCAATGTCATCAGCCAAGATTTCATTGCGCTCTTCTCGCCACTCTCTACATGTAGAAACGAGCGACAGTGCATTAAAAAGATAATTCTCCAAAAGCGTTCGTTACGATGACAAACTTCACGTACTTGTCGTTTTGAAGCGTTAAAAGTAGACGCTTGTGATGCTTTACGAGCGCGAAATACGGCAGTCCTTCGTGAGCGTAGATGGACTGAATAAGCTCGGCACTCAGTACACGAAATAATGGTGCGTACGGCCCGAAGTGCGGTGTGAGGTCTTCTACTCTTCGAAATCAAAGATCAACACACAAATGAGCTCCTAGCAAGACCGAGAACTGACGTTTTACAGCAATATGCTATTGACTAACGTACCAAGGACCTTGCAGCAAAAGGTTGTGATCAACTCGTTTGGTCTCGGAAGATTCGTTGTCCGTCGCTGAAGTTCCTCAAATCCAACCTCATACCGGACCGCTGCAAGACAAACACAAAAAAAAAACGCGTAAGATCAACGTCTCACAAGCCAGGCCTGCGTTCATTACGCACCAACAGATTTAAAACTTCGTCGATCTGCTTCAAACTGCCGAAGCCACTGGTCCAAGAACAAACGAGCAACAGCTGACTGATTGAGCTCAGCCAGAGGATCCGCCTTCACCGCATCGTCCATCGTCTGAATCACCTCGTGCAATGGGAGCTCCGCTTCCTTATGTGAAGTCACCTGCATTGAAACAGCAGCAGCCAGTTGATTGGATTGCCTCCCACCCTCCGGAGCAACATGCCGCTCCCTCATCACCAGCATCGGCAGCTTGGCGAGACGCAGGGATCTCTGCGGAGTGAAAGCTTCTGCTGCTGGGAAGGCGCTATCACCAGCTGGTCGAAGCCTCCGTCGTATCTGATTCTGCTGCTTTGCAGCATTAGCACAACGTTCATCTGGCCTCCGACTGCTTTGTACTTGCGGTTTTCGAGCCAGAAACGTGAGCGGATCCACAGTGTTGGCGAGACCCAGTGCGTCAGGCCCTGAGCGGGCGTTTGTCTTGCGCGACTGCGGCTCGATAGAGAACCAGCCATCTGGCAATGCGGTTGAGCTGGTTGGAGATCGTGATCGAGGCTTCCTGTTGGTATTAGCAGCTGCCATCTGGCAATGCAGTTGAGCTGGTTGGAGGTCGTGATCGAGGGAAAAGATCTTTTATCCCCTAAAGTGTACCTAATTACCTAAAAGTTGCATAACGTAAATTACCGTAACTTACCATTGTTTA
>AWVV02002371.1:0-15471 GCA_000500205.2 Phytophthora lateralis | reverse complement strand
CCATCTTGTTGACCATTTATTTATACTTTGAAAATTCATTTTTAAATATTTTTTAAATTCGGTTTAAATGCAAAATTATATATATTTTTAATTAAAAAAAGCGTTGGTTTTTTTAAATTTGGATTAATAAAGCTTTGATGCACGAAATGGAAGTTTTATTACAAAGCTGACCCCCTCTTCCCCCACCATCGAAAATGCCACACGAGTGCTCGGCCGCCATTGCCCCGTACGACGACGGTTCGTCTACCGAGAGCGAATGCTACGACGAAGAGTTCCTCGAATTCGCGACAAATAATACCCCAACGACCCAACCAAATGCGACAACCGAGTTGACAACCGACGTGAAGGTCGGAATCGGATATGGCGATGGCAGCGCCAATGCTGCAGAGTCCTCCAAGGACCCGAAAGCCAAGGCCAAGCCGACCTACAACAGGTGCAAACGCTGTCGACGCAAACTTCCTGTTGTGAGCGAGAAGGAGACGGCGGAGCTTCAGAAAGGCAAACGCGGCACAAAGCGCTGCGCCTGCTGCTGCGAGAACTACGCGTTGAGCAAGTTTGGTATGTCGAACCGAGCCCCGCAGCGCGCGATCCCGAGGTGCCGGTCCTGTAGCCAAGCGCCTCCGGAGGTGCTGCACAAACTCAGAAGCGACCCTCAATACGCAGAGGCGCTCGCTGTTGAGAGACAAATGCTGAAGGAGCAACGGAAGGAGAAGCGAGTCGAGTTGCCGCCGTTTGAGCACAAGTCGGTCAAGCAGCGGTGGGACGAACAATTTCAGTTGGTGGGCGGCAAGACGGCTCGGGAACGGCGACAGGAGAAGCGCGAAGCTGAAAGGAAAAGTCGACTGGCCCGCATTCGAAGCAAGCAGAAGCAAACATAAGAGCGTGCTATCGGTACGAATGGGAGACTCATGGATACTGTTTTCGAGTGGAAGCGAAGTACAAACATTGCTTGGTTTAAGCGAGCTAAGGTTTGTTTTCACGCGATCGAGTTGGACAGCTAATATGTACCTTGGTGTTGGCTATACTTGATTCTCTCTTGAGCAAATGGATGAACACTTGCCTTGGCTGTCTGCTCCTCCCATTCAGAAATCTGGAAATCCCACTTTCTTCCCTGTCGTCCTAGCCCCGCCGATATCCGCATCGTTGGGCTGTATATGATCCGGTGTTTGCTTCACTTTTGTCCTTGGAGAGTGGATCCGACCCCAAAAGGTTAATTTGTAGTACTCAAGCCTCACTAGCAAATGACGCTCTGCTGCAGCGAACAACTGGAGAGTCACGGTTGGAATGGGCATTGGGTTCTCCTTAGTATTTCGAAGTCAAGATTGCGATCAATCGTGTTAACTACGCTGGAGAAACTACATGTACCCCATGCAAACTCTCAACGAATGGAAGTGTAAACTCTGGTCGCAAAATACTCGAGCCTACACTTGCTGGCCCGCGTCCGTCGAGGCCGATCGGTACAGGAAGCTCAGCGCGAACGTGATCACGTACAGCACCACCGCCGCGAACGCGAAGATGTAGCCGGCGCTCATGTTACCGCATCGGTAAAGGGTACTACCAAGGTGATACGTCTTCAGCATCGCGTTCGTATCATCACAGTCAGTAACCTGCGAGGAGACTGCGAAAATGATGCCAGCGATCAATAGAAGAACTGCTACCAGAACGTCCATCAGACGCTCGACACCAACCTTCGGGCGTCGAGACAGCTTCAGTGTCTCCACAGCAACCATGTGCCACAACGCGTACAACCAGCCACTGTACGTCATGAGGATGACGTAGGTGGCAGCGGGGCTCACATACTGCCCCTGGTAGTACGGCTTGTAGCTGGCCACGAACAGAATGAATGCCACGAGAACTGCAGTAGGCGCATGCAACGGCGAGCCAGCTTCAGCACGGGGTGTTGCAGGTCCGTTTGCTCCGAAACAGCATCGTTCGGAGCCTTCTTTCCACCTGGGGTGGTCGTCTCCTCATACCCGTTCGCCTCTTCCTCGGCCTGCAGGTTGTCCCCGTTCACCGACTTGTACGTGTCCCGCACGAAGCTCCACACGAGCGTCACCAGGAAGAGTGCGCACGTCACGAAAGTGAGCACGATAGATACCGTGGTGTCTCCGCAGCGGAAGAGCGCAGAACCGTGGTAGGTCTCGAACATGGTGTTGTACGACGAGCAGTCCTTGACGAGTGTCGAGGTAGAGTGCACAATGCCGGCCACCAGGAGAGCGACCGCGAGGGTAGAGTCCACGAGACGCTGGTACAGCACCTTCGGGACGCTGTTCGTCAGCTTCAGTACTCCCAGCGCTACCACGTAGTACAACCCGCACACTGCGGCTGAGTAGCACGCGATGTTCGAGAAGACGCCGGAGCCGCTGCTCAACTGGCCTGACGAAAACTCGATGGACCCAAGCGACAAGAAGATCATTGCGATGATTGGGCACACGATCTGGAGGACGCGGACGATGATGCGGCCCGGTGAGATGAGCGCTGCGGCCATGGCTGCGTCGTCTTAACTTGCTTGGGGATACAAAGCAAACTGCAGAATGAGATCTGTGCTGCCTTGCAACGACTTGCTTTCGATCGACACTGGAGCGAGAAATACAGCCATCCTGCGGTCTGGTTAGTTCGGCCTTTGAGAAACGAGGCATGATCTCCCGCTAGACACGCGCGGCCGTCCAGCGCCACGCGATTTGACCAACGTCGCGACCAGCGAGCCCCCGGGCTGAGATATTCCAGTCAAAAGCGCGTATCTGACTGCGAGCGGCATGGAGACCAGATTTCTTGGTGCAAGGCGCTCGACTGCAGCGTTAACGACGGCTTGCAGCAAGACTGAGACGAGTTGCGCGCTTTCTGTTTTTGTACTCGTCACGTGCGCGCTGCGCGTTTAACAGCGCCGAGGCGGAGATATGAGGCTCGAATCGCTCGACGGGCGCCACCCGATGGCGGCCGAGCTGGGTGGTTGGCCATGTGTCCGTCGACCGACAAACACTTCAATGTAGCGGACTATCAGTAATCTGCCGACTATCTTGTTTTAGTATTGCCCAAAGTGTCTTTTGTTGGCTGCCTTTCATTTTTGCCATTTTCACCCAATCACATCGCGTTATGAAATAATTTCATTTCTCAAAATTATGGACCCGAAGGCATCGCTGGCGGTCGATGCGGCGCCTGTTGTGCCATACGACGACGGCTTCTCCACCGAGAGCGAGGACTGGAACGACACCGAGGAGTTTACACCTGAAGATCAAGACAGTCAGCTACACATAGCTACCCCGCGCTCTGTCAGAAGCGCGGCCGTTGTCGAGAACCAGTCACATGTCCAACGGCAACACTTTCTCGACCTTTCTGCTGCAAACTCGGATAATCTCAACGACAAGAAGAGCAGAGTCACTATTGCAATATCGACATTAAAGAACGGAGAAAAGGCTGCACAACAAGCTGCTATTGACCTTAAGACGCTGAGAAATGGCCATGTAACAGCTCCAGAAGAGGTGCAGACCATCGGACTGAAGAGGGAAGAGAAACATTGCAGAGGCTGCAAGGGATACCTGACCCCATTGGAGGAGAGGATCAAGATGATGAAGGCGGCAGCTCTTCGACACAGTGGAGAAGGCCCCCCGCCCACGAAACAGTGCAGTTGCTGCCACGTCACGTACCCGCTACTTGCCTTGACGGCCGAGAGCAAATATGCCCAGCCTCGTTGCTACATGTGCAATTGGGCGGCAAGAGCTGTGAAGAAGATTCCAAGTCAGGAGACTGTTGTTGGTGTTAAGAGGACGAGGAGCGAGGATGTGAAGGTGACTCACGTTGACAGAGCTTGTGTGGACGAGAAAGCAGGATGCTGCAGGACGTGTAAGACCACACTGGCCCCGTTGGCTCGACGGATTAGAGTGATGAAGGAAGCAGTTTTACATCACAAGAACCGAGGACCTCCTCCCACCAAACAATGCTCGTGCTGCCACATCACGTATCCGATATCGGCACTTACGTTGAAAAGCAGAGAGCCGAGTTGTCGGACTCCGATTTGCTTTTTGTGCGGGTCGGCGTCGATGGAGCCAAAATCACCATTGACTGTGGCTGGGACGACCGCTGCAAAGCCAGAATCGTCTACCTTGAGGCAGAATGGAGCCGTTGCAACACCAAGAAGCGCAGCAGCCAAGGGTACAGGTGAAGAAGGAAAAAAAGAGGCTGACGGAGATTGCAGGAAGTGCAAACGTAAGTTGCCTACCGCGTATGAGAGACGAAGAATGATGAAGGCGACACTCCAAAATATCAGGGACGATGGAAGAAACGGAAATTGTCCGCTCCGGAAGTGCTCTTGCTGCCGCATCCTGTACCCTCTATTTTCCCTCACGGAGAAAAGCAGGAATGCCAAGTGCACGCTACCTATTTGCTATACATGCGACGGATCTTCAGCACACGCTACTGCAAAGGACGAAAAGGCCCCACCGAGTTCAGACACGGTAACAGCAAGCAATTCAGTTGATGGAAAAGCTTTGCAAGAGATCAAGAAATCCCCAGAGATTATTGTTGTGGACGGAGAAGACGGTGATGAAGAAGGCGAATTGGTCGAGGAACACATCTGCAAATGCTGTTCGGGACAGCTCACCAAGTTGGTAGACAGACTCAGGATGATGAAGGATACGGCGTTGCAGCATGGAGGTAAGAAGCCACCTACGTCAAGGCAGTGCGCGTGTTGCCGCGTCACATACCCATCCGCGGCACTCACTGCAAATAGCAGAAAGATGACGCGCGTGGTGCCAATTTGTTTGAAATGCTGCAGGGCCGGCGGGTCGGCTATCTACGAAATGCTCGCTGCTAGTGATGAGTTTATCGAGGCATTCAAAGTCGAGAATCCGGAAATGGCTCGCCTGCTACTAAAAAAGAAGGAATCTGGAATGCTAGCGAAGGCAGCCGAAAAACAGAGAAAACGCGCGAAAATGCAGAGGCAGCCTAAGAAGGCACTGCCGGCAGTGCCGGCACCAAGGCCAAGTGATCAAGTGACACCAGCTGCAACCCCCAGAAGTGTCATACCGTCTTCATCCTATGCGCCGTATCGGTTGAAGATGGCCAGGAAACACATTGGAGCTCCGAGAGAGCTTCTATCGTCCAGCTACTACGCGAGTGCTGCTGCTCTGCAGAGGTCAGCCCACGATCCTATGGGAGCCCCAAGGCAGCTCCTAGCATCGAGCTACTACGCGAATGCTGCTGCTCTGCAGGCAGGACTGCACACCGTGCAGAAAACCGAAACGGAACAAAAGCCAACAGCTCAGCAAGGTTCGGAAAAGGAGCCACAGAGACCGCGAAGTTCGCGTTGGCTTCAACAGTTTGAGATTATCGACGGAAAGGCGGCCCGAGAACGGCGGCTGGAGGCACGAATTGCCAAGAGCGCCGACTGGAGAAGAAGCGGCAACGCACGAAGTAATTGGCCATGACACAAATATTTACTCTGCTTCGCTCCTTTGTATTAGTTCCCTCGCCGACTACATGTTCTACGCGACGAGGTGCAGCGGCTCAATGACCCAGTCGACGTCTTCGGGCGTGGTAACGTTCGACTCAAACTGCCAAATCGCCTTGTTGCGCCGTGCAACGCCTTCTTCAGCCCCGTCCGAGTCAGGCAGCGTCACGTTCACGTGCTCCGTGATGTCAAACAGCATCGCCAGCTTGAGTCGTTCCTCCTTGGGGACTCCCAGCACCTTTGCCCCGGAGGCGTTCGTCGTCGGTCTTCTCGCAACGCGGTTGAAGTGCACACTCAACAAGTGCGCACTGTGTACCTCGATTTCCTTCATCTCGGCGCGAATTCCAGCCGCTGTCGATTTGAGCAGGAACGCCTTGAAGGCATCGTAGCTCACGGTCTCCAGTGAGCGATGCACCATTTCAGCCGCTTCACAATCAGGCACCAACGATCCTGGGGCCTCGGCTTCTCTCGCCACATAGTCGGCGAACTCTCGGGAGTACATGGCCAGCATCGTCGCCTCCATCGCGTACTTGGCGCCTTGGAGGAACTCGAGCAGATCCAGCTGCGTCTTGTGCGGTCGGTTAAGGTGGTAGAACATCAGCCAATTGGCCAGCCAGCTCATACTCGACGGAGCGAACACATCCTGTTGCTTGTATTCTCTGAAAACGTCCTTGCGCGTTCGAACTTTGCCCAGCGTGGCTAGAAATTCCCGAAAACCTTCGGGCGGAGTTTCCTCGCCACTCGAAGACGACGAAAAGTGACGTGGATGCAGTTTCGAGAAAGGTTGTGCATTGAAATTCACATTGGGATTTTTAGAGACTCTGGCGAGGTTGGTTCCGTGCTGCAGAGCCCGACAGGACCTTGACACGAGGCGTGGCAGACGCATGAGCACTAACGGAGCTCGTGGATGCGTGGATGACGTCGATATACATAATTATGTGTGGCACCAACAAGCAAATGGATACACTTACGAAGTCACACAGGTAGTCAGAGAGAGTTTACGTCCCAGTAGTCTTTTACATTTCTGGAATTCAGTGCTCTTCAGTTCTCCAGTTGCAGTCGCCGATCGAACGTTTCCTCCGCAATGCTCTCCTCCATGCGTCGCTCCACGCGCGTGCTCCGTGCATCACCCAGCGCTCAATCGCTTCTAAACGCGCCTACAACTGCCAACCTATTGCAACGCCGCACGTTCCTCACGAGCCCCCGCGTCACCAGTTACGTCATGGCCCGCGCCAAAGTGCTGCACTTGGCGGCGCGCAGCTTCTTGGCCTACAACCAGCTCATCCACTTAGACAGCGCAGCATCGCCGCTCAATCGCCACTTCGCGCGCAGTGCCACTTTGCGGGAGCGAGTGTTCATGTACTTGGTGTGCCTCATCCCGCCGGACCAACCCATCGACCTGCCGGACTTCCTTGTGGGCGCTAGGCACGCGGTGCACGCGGTTTTCAATGAAATTTACAGCGACACATGGGCTCATAACCTGGTAAAATATCAGGAAAAGTGTCCCACTCTTTTGACTGAAGTGGCGAGTGATGACTGCGTCGCGAAGTGGGCAGCCAAGCTCGAGGCCCAGCGCCAAGCGTTGGGATTGCCTGTGGGTACGACATTTACGTTGGAGAGACTGCAGGTGCAGGATATCAGGCTGGCGGAGGCCGAGTACGAGTACTCGGATGCGACGGAAGACCAGAAGAACGATACGTGCAGTATGTACCACATGAACGAAGCCGTGTGCATGAAAGTGCGGTATGCCGTCACGGAGCAGTTGTTGGCGACAAGTAGTGGCGAGGAAGCCCCGACGCGTCACACACTGAGAAGTACGTTTGAGTGGAGTTTCTACTCGGATGTGTCTCGTGCACAGCTCGTGGACTGGAAAATCACGAAAGCGACGTCGTTCAAGTTGGAGCTGGCAGATTTCAAGTTCAATATCAAGATCAAAATGCCTGCTGCGATTTAAGCCGTTGTTGTGGTTAGAAACAAGGACGCGAAATGGATTTTGGAGTATCGCGTGTAACCCCTTATGCGAGAGCTCATAGACTTGTATTTTTGTATCGATGACTGTTTTCTTTTTATGCCAATCGGCACTGACGTCGTAAACTAAGGTACTCGACAAGCCAGACACTACGAGCGTTTGAGCAAGCCTTCTATTATATATAGAAAGAAAAAAACATACTTCGAAGTAAACATCAAATAGAAGGCCACTTATCATCACCTGAGAAACTTCACTACGGAAGAAATGGCATCTACACTATTCGCTACTACGACGCAGTTTGGACCACATACCCGAATTGATACCCGAGTCATCAGCTTCAACGGGGCAAATGTGCTTGGCTTCTCAAGAGTCGGTGCGAGATACTGGTACTACATTCATTTGAGCTTACACCACCTTCATCTGGATACGACCATCCTGATCGGGGGGGGGCGTGGGATTCCACGATTTTATGACTTTGATTCAGTCTCAAGAATGAGCCACTCCGATTGATGTCCAAAGCTAAGGAACCCCATGACATGACGTCTTCGTATACACGAAAAAACATTTTGATAATATAAAAGACGCGACTTGATGTCGTTCATCTGTCTTGGTGGTGTTGCTTCGGGTTGATCTTGTAGCGTGAAGTTGGCAAGGTCTGCATCGGGTCTGGGTTTGTACTGAGTTGTTTAGGTGGAATTATCGAGTCTTGTGTCTTTTTGCTAGTGCCCGAACTGCTTCCAGATCGGCTTTTGCTGGTGTGCTCCATTGCACAACGAAGAAACGCTGTAGCTCTTTGGTCTAGTTCCTGGATGAGGATTTTGTCAAGTGTCACGGGTGGCTCGCTTGTTATGGCAACGAAGATAAAGACGACGTTCTCATCGGTTTGGTGAGCTGGGACCCAGCTTGTGGTGAGCGTGATAATAAAACCTATGCGGGTCCTGGAAGCTTGGAGCAACAATCAAGTTTAAGATGTTCGGTCTAACTGTTGAACATGCATCAGCTCTGCTTGAAATCTTCTACGCCAGCTTTCTGTAAGGAAAACCCAGTGTTCTGCTTTCTGTTGGTTTTGAATCGAGCGGTTGGATGAATAAGGCTGATAGATGCTGAGATCTTACTTCGTTTTTCTCGACACTAGATCACTCAGTCTCCTTCTCGTCGCTGGCGTCTGCTACTGACTCAACAGGGCGTTCCATCGCTTTCTGCCCGATGATGTACATGCTCTCAATACGCCAGTCCACTTGTTCAGGATCCGTCACGCGGGACTCGAACACGACTCGGTACAAATTCTGCTGCTGCACATGACGCGTTTTGCCTTGGAGGAACACGATGCTCAAGTCTTCCACCGTCGCGACGTCCATGTGCAGACTCAATTGCTCCACTGTGGCCTCAGGAGATATTACCTTCGGTAGCTTCGTACAGGCCACAAAGTCTGCGTACTCCTTCTCCGTCAGACGTCGGTACACAACTCGCGCTAGCTGCGCCTTCTCCACTTTCATCTTCTCACACTCGACGTAAAAGTTACGATGCAAGTAGTCTTTCTTCACCTGCAGTGCCATTTGGTGGTAGCAGACAGGAGTCATGTACTGCTGCAGACTGTCCGCCACTTGGGACGAGCTGTTCTCCTTCTCCGCCAGAAATTCCGGGAACTCGACTCTGTTCATCGCTCGGAGATGGGCTTCGGTGGCCACTTGAGCCCCCTCCACGAACTCCAAGAGGTCGACGCTCGTCTTTTTTGGCAGTTGCAACTGGACAAACAGCCAACATTGGGCCAAAGTGCTGATCGAGTCGGTGAAAATCTCGTTGTTCTGGTACTCCTGAAGCTTCGGCAGCCGCTCGAAGCTGCGGTTCCACCACGCAGCAGCAAATTCAAGGCCCCGCTCGAATTTTATGATGTTTTTACCGTCGGGAGGGCTGGTAAAGCAGCGGATTGCACTCTTCGAGAGGTGACGATTACTGAGGGTTGATCGGGAAGCTGCACACAGCAACATCGTTGATACCTCAGCCAGGGACCGAGAACTCTTGTCACTCTTCTGAATTATGATAGTGACACTGTCAAGGCAATTGTCCATTTCATGAAGTGGTACGGTATCTGTATTGTTGCTGGGTGAAGCATTGCTGCTCCAGTCTTACTTCTTCGTGACGGAGCTGATCCAGGGCAGCGCTGAGGACACGCGCGAGTAGATGGCGGGCGATCCCTTCTGACCGCAGCCGTTACCGCCGCTCACGAGGCCAATCAGGACGTCGCCCTTGGCGGTCTTCTTGACGAGCGGGCCGCCCGTGTCGCCCTGGCACGGAGACTTGCCCTGGACACCACCGGCGCACACCTGGGACATATCGATCGTGTCCGACTTGAGCGCCTTGCGGCACTCCTGGTTGGCCCACACCTGCTGGCTCAGGCTGAGCAGCTCTTCGGAGCCCATGCCGTTGGGCGGGGCAGAGGTGAGACCCCAGCCCATGACGGTCGCCCATATGCCCGTCTTGATGTCGGCGCCGCCCAGAGCCGGGAGCTGCACGGGCTTGTACTTGCTAGGCTTGGCCAGCGTCAGCACGGCGAAGTCGTTCGCGAGCGTGTCCTTGTTGAAGTGCGGGTGGTTCTTGACGTCCACAACCTTGATCTCATCGCCGTCTTCGCCGCCGTTGATGTAGTGCGCGCCCACCGACACGAAGTTGGCAGCGGCCGTGGTCGTGCACGAAGCCGTCGTGAGCACGTGAGTGGGGGAGATCAGCGCTCCGCCGCAGAAGCTGAAGTCGTCGGCGGACTTGGGGTCGATGGAGGAACGGATGCCAGTCACGTACGTCTTCGTTCCTTGCGGGACCTTCTGTCCGCCAAGGATGGCAATAACCGATCCGATCAGGACGGACGCGGACACAACGGTGGAGATGACCTTCATGGGGGTGGCGCTGCCGGTAGCGTGACTTGGTAGAGTTGTGTGCAGTAGGCAGTGAAACCTAGAATGGTGTTGGAGAACCAGCAGCGTAACGTTGGAGCGGATTGCATACGACGTTTACATGAACCAGAGAGGGCTGCAACGTGAGATTTGCTGTTCGTACCACAGCACATGTTGAATGGCACTCCAAACGTTGAGTTGCAGGGAGCGTGTCTTATGGGATTGATTTGAAAACGTGTGGACAACCACCGGAGGAACATAATGATCTAAAGAATGAGCTGCATGCAATCGAACGACCATAAAGTCAACTTTCACTGATTGATTGGATTTCATCACAGTTATTTATAAGTTATTTTAAGTAATAAAAGTCTTGCACAGATTGGAGGCCTGGACTAGATGTCAACGTACAAGGTGCCGTCATCTTGAACAATTCCTGTGAACCGACTCTGGGTTGAAAACGGCATTGCGCAGTTCGTATGGGCACAAAACTTGAGTGACGAAGACGATAAAAAGTGACTTGGAGTACAGTAATCAGGTTTGGGACAAATCGCAGAGCCCAACTTGTGGTATCTGGATACAGACTGTATCCAGATACCACAAGTATCATATTACAGTTCTGTATGGACACATGTATTACGGACAGCTATTATACCGGTAGGGTAATAAAATGCAAGCCAGTTGCCAGACGGATGCACACTTGGTCGATGTCATTATTACCTGCATTGCAGGCTGCAAGTCGCTTTGCACGACAGGGCAACAATTGAGTCAGCTTCGACAGGGTGACGGACCCGTGGAGGACGACCTTCCCGGACCTCTCGACCAACGGAATCGCATCGACTATTATACATGTATTGCCTTATGACGTCGGAAGTGCTCTATCGTGGCTGCTACGTCACCGATAAAAAGTGGACCATTGTCTCGTGAAGTTCCATCTTGCGTCCCCGCCACATATGCAGCACCGAACAAATAAATCCATACGTAGATTGCAGACACGATGCTTAGCCTGTTGTTTCGCTGGACTGTTGTACCATTGCACTGGCGAAAAAATACCGTGCCTGCTCTGCTCGTTCAAATGAGCAGTATTGTTTGACAAAAAAATGCCAGCATAAGACAGTGTAGCTCGATGCCGAACAAGAATAAAATAATAAACGAATGACTCGTTCATCTATTTTATGCGTAATATGCGTGCAGTGCAAATGTTGCATATGAATGTGCTTGGGACAGTTTAGTGGGCAGTATTTTGTTCTGTATACCGGAAATTCTTATTAACTTCTCAACCATAATGAAAGTCCTCGATGTGGAGATGGTGCACTAGACTCGGAAGTAGAACGCATGACACGAATAGTTAAATTGTGTTTGCAAAGTGATCGTGCGTCTGGATTACTAGCGTTTTGATGCATCAAAATTGTTGAAACTTGACCCGTGGAAGCTGGTGTCCTACCAATCTGCAGAATCGCGACATGTTGGAGGATCTCCACAACGCGAGTGATTTACTGTGAACATTACATTGCCAACTACTGATTCAAGTTGCAGGAACTGTGGGAGTCAACCGTTTGCTTGTGGGTGGGTCTTTGCTTAGCTCGGCAGAATGGCAAGCGGCTGAAAGTTGACAACAAATTGGAGGAAGTTTTGCGACGTGGTATCGACGGCAACTATTCGAAGATGATCTACAAGCTGAGCGCCTTGCATTTGGCGACAGATAATCTGTCCTGAAGATGCTACCGCGTTAGAATCTTGTTAATTACTACTGTAGTACTACTTCAAACCAGACTTCACGCTCGGAGAGGAAGTGATTCATACCATCCCCACGATCAGATATGACCACCCAACGTTCTGTGTCATTTTATCGCTGCGTGCCCCAGCACTATTGTTATCGATGCCTGGCGCAGAATGGGATTCCCAAAACTGCATACTTTTGAATTTCGAAATGAGGTGGTGCTTAAGATCAGACTTCACTACTTAGTAGAGACGAAGACAATCAAGCTCATCCGTTGATTCTCTGTCTGGGTGAGCCAGGCGGAATTTTCGCAAAACTCCTCCCAATTCTACAGTTGGAAGCATTCGCGTTCCGATCGACAGACTGGGGTTACGATATAGCGCACAATGACTGCCAAGTTGGACGTTGAATATGACTAGCAATCCCCAGTAATTTAACCTCCTATTCCCCGATATCAGAGGGAACGACAAGTAAGAAATCCAGAGGCGATGTTAGATAGATCTCTAGTTTCACAAACTGTAGAAACTAGAGATCTATCTCCCGAGGATTTCTTGCCGTGGTGGATGAAGCAAAAGAAACGCGAGAGCTGCCCAGTCCAGGCATGGGCAAGTCTGTCCGTGCAGCTCTCTCAAGTCGAACCATTGCTGGCAGCACGCATTGTCCTGCAGCCTGTACGCACATCAACATTATTCTCATGAACCCAGCATCTGCAGCCAATTCGAAGGTGTTGCAGGGTACGCCCCGAGTCTTCCCTGCTCTCACTTTTCGATTCGCTCCGTCAAGCGCACTCGCCCAAGCTTCAAGCTCCAGCCGTCCTCCGCGAAGGCGATGCTGCGGAAGAGGAGGAAGAAGATGAAGGGGCCCCGAGAGCTCGACGTACTTTTGATTTATGATTTTGAAGTGGGGCATCAATTAAGGGCAAACTATGTTTTTAAGTTGAGGCTACTCGTACGCCCTAGAGCCTACTAGTAGGCTATATGGGGATAATGCAATTTAGTTCTGCATAACGCCATGAAATACGTGGCAGGCCTGATTCAAGAATACGGAGGTAGAGTCGAAATGACTTCCGTGACCAGATGTATGGCTTCTCTCGACAGCACGGGGCTGTCAAGCCGTCTCAAGAATGGAACGATTAAACCACAAACTCCTTGCCTTGAAATCCCTGGCGTATGCTAGTGATATCTCCGTAAACTGGGTGAATTTGCATCGAGCAGCTTGCTTCGCCAGTGGTTGCGACCAACTTCCACGAAGTGTATTAGTGTGATCAACTTGGAAACAAAGAGTTTTCTCCAGTGAGATAGATTGACGTCACGTTAGTGCATGGCTCTATGCCCGTACGTTACTATGGACTACAGTATCTAAAGTCTGGTTCTTGACAACAACGTCCCGTATAAACTTGGTATGCACGGCAAATTTCTTTGCGTCGTCGGAGTTCTCTTTCTCGTTGGAGAGGCTGAAAGCGTTGGTGCTGCTGATTTGCCGACTGCTTGTTCGCTAGGTATCAAGTCTGGTACCGCTTCTCCTCCCACAAGTCTTAGTCAACTGTGCCGGGAATCACTTTCCTGGCCACCCTGTTGAGGGCTATTTTTACCTTTTCCCACGTCGAGCGATCCACGGGCACTGCTGGGGGACGCGGTTGACTAAAAGGCCGCAAGACGTGGAAATACCTCTCCTCAGAGTCGATATCGTCAGTCGAGGCCACGGATTTAGTGACGGAACCTTGACGGAGTGAACTCGCCTCGCTGCAAACGACAAGAACGACGGCTGCGACCACTACGAGGGCGAACTTGAGGCGCATCATGGGCTTCTTGTTGGACACTGGTGGCGGTCGAAGGCACGCTTGGGCAAATGGGAAATGCTGTCCAAAGGGAACTTGCAATAACGCTGGTTGAGTGATGAGGCGGTTTGTTTTTTGTTGGTCTTTGGCAGGATCGAGAGATCTGCTCGTACATGTACGGCACACGTACAGATTTGGCAGATCTGCCAGAAGCCCAACAGTCGATGAAGTTGATGATCAACTTCATTGTTGATGGGACATCAAGACTCCTGACGTCCCATCTTGAATACACGTCATGCACGAGTTTGAGCACAAGATAACTCCGCGCCGAGCCACGCGCATACCGAGATGCTTTGTGTCTTCAGCGAAGACCGTCAGGCTTTAAAGCTATTTGAGTAGCGTATTTAATTTTTAATACTACATGTACAGTGGTGCACCTCGTTTTCGGCACCGTAATAAACTTATAACCTAGGATAACATATCGTAATTTTAATGAAAACTAAGTAAAAAGAGACCTTGAGAAATAGTGTTCTCGTAAATAATATATATCCACTCTGCCGAAACGAGGTGCACGACTGTAATACAGTAGCGGGCCGCCCGTAATCTACCTATGTACAGTACTGAACTGGACATTTGCGATTACGGGACAAAAATGATGAGTGGGCACAAGAGTCCTCGCTATAATACATGAATTATTAATACATGTACTTCGCTGAAGTACTGTACATGCACAGTACTACATGTACTTGAAGTAGTAAACTGTAACTTACTGTAACTAGGACCTTGACGGCTGATATATATGCACATGTAGTAAGGCTCGATCGTTTTCTTACCGCACTGCTGGCACGATGACACTATTACTGTATAATGCTTCTTTGATCTGACACTAAATCTTCGGATAGGTGTAGGGCAAGTGAACGTTGGCAAGATTGCAATCTTCGTACAATATGATTTTTAAACATCTGTTTTGATGAAAAACTCATTAAAATGAAAATGGTTGTCAGAATCGTGTTCTGGAGGGTGGTTACACCCCGGAACCCTCCTAAAGCGAACGCCAAGCCCACAAAGTACCTACACACGCTGTTAAGGCTAGCTGTTGATGTAAGAGGCAAATGCCGAAGTGAGTTGATTAGTTTACTTAACCTGCTCTACTTGTCCTTTCTACTCTGCTGCTATCTCGGTCAGCTACATGGGTTGACCAATAGCGTGCCAGCCCAAGCCGGTTCAGGCTTAACCGTTCCCACGGTCCGGCTGTCGACCGCTAACCGTGCATGAGCGGGGCACCGATGCTCAACACTCCCACTCCCCGCTACTGCACGGTAGCGTTGCTCTTTATGCCTGTGACACCACGCAGGAACTTCAACGTCTTTGTCCCGAGTCCCTTCGTCTCGGTCGTGTAGGAATATGCAGAAAATCTCGCTACCGGATGGTATGAGTCCTAACAACAACACTCGCTTCCCCTCGTCAGGTCAACGAGCGTTGGATCAATACCTGAAGACCAGGAACGATCCCTTACGCCGGGTTGGTAGTGGAACCCTCTGTATACCAAGGTTGAATTAGGTCAACCCAATAACCTGCACCACTAGCCACAGGCGAGGGCTAGGATGCAATATTGCGCTTTCGCGCGAACCCCCGCAGTCCCTCAGAAGGAAGGGTACCGGCTGTCAAGCCTAA
>KV723071.1:44789-76409 GCA_000500205.2 Phytophthora lateralis | reverse complement strand
CCATGTCGGCGCAGTGGTTGTTTTGGCAGCAGGCCTTCATTCTAGCATATTCGTGCCTCGCAGTGTTGCCAGATATGGCGGCGCTCACCTCCAGACTTAACAGCACGCCCGTAAAAAAACCGTTATGTCTTAATTCGAAAGAGTGACGGTGTTACGGGCCGTCGACCGGACGTCCCTTGCCGACGCTGGACGTCTAGGGTGTCAAGGGTCGCTAACACCAGACGTCGACAGCACTAGTGGGCGGGAGAGACATTAACAAGACTCTACTTGCAGGCTAACGATCACTCACATCGCATGGACTTGCGCCAGAGCGCAAGCGTTTTGGGCAAGGTTGATGACCCAGTGGTTATTAAAATACATTGTAGCCCGCAACATCACTGAAAGCCGACTTCATTTACGAGGTCACTCGCCTCAAGAAATGATACTGTGGACTTCGACAAACGCGCTGCAACGTGAGCGAAGTAGGCGGGGTTTGCCGTGTTTGACAACAACCAGGTAGTTCACACGAAGGCATCGAACGGTCTAAATCCAGCAAGGTGGGGGACAGTTGCCAGGCTTAAAAGGCCTGGTCTACAGGTTAACCACGGGGACCGCAGTTGTGTCTGGACTGTTCAACAGCATGAAGTCGCGGCCAGAGAAGGCGACTCCGCCAGCGAGCTCAAGGAAAAGGTACCAGCCCTGCAGAATCATGAGACTGATAATCCATTCTCTCACAGTACCGCGCAGTCGGTCGCCATGAATGGCACTTGGCAACTCGAATTCCAGCTACTGGCGCGTTGGTGTCCGATAAGGTGATATCAACGCACTTCCAGCCCATTTACCGTAGCGGCGAAGCGAACCCAGTGCAAGCACTTGACACGCGAATCTGCGGGAATCTCGCTTGACGCGCCTTTGGATGGGAGACAGACAAGCAGCGCGACAAAATTCGCGTCGTCGGCTCGACCTGCCTCGGCGAGCGTGTCCGAATCGGCGCGGTGCCTTCTCAGCCACGGGTAAACTGCGTTTCCCGGGCGTCGGACTTGCAGAGCGCGCCACGCTAGCATAACAAAATTCACGGGCAAGGCTCTCCGCAAGAGCAGGAACTGCTTCAATCAGCAAAAAGGCCATCCCTTTCTAAAAAAAAAAGACTGAAAATAGATCACCGTAACGGTCAACTCAACGGAGACCGTTGCGTTGGCTGATCTTCTAGAGCAGTGACCACCGCAAATGCATCAGCACATGCACTTGGCAGCACCTGCCGCTCCTCGACGGTCGGGCCGACCGGCTTCGGAGAATCCCGCGGCGGAATGCGATCGTCACGTTTGGTGTAGGTAATCGTTCTCCTTCAGCCCTAGCACGGCTTTGCCTGACTAATAGCGTGGCACAGCCGATAATGAAAGCCAAGTCTCCTCTACAGTTGGTAGATCTTATCGGTACCGCACATCAGCGGTTCCTGCTGTTGCTGCCATGTTCGACAAGGCCTCGCTCAGGGTGAGGCGGGGTGGGGGAGATGGCGAACACCTTCCGGGTAGCAACTTCAACATGAGCAGCGGATCGGAACACGACTTTTCCAAGCCAACTGGTCGAAGTTGGCAGCGGCTGGTGCGCGAATGTGAGGCCCCACGGCAAGCTCGCTCGCAGCGCTCCGTGCACGGCCTGCGCCGCTGGCTCGAGCGCGGCTTTAGAAATGGGTGTCTCGGTTTCTAAATCTCCGGCAGACGAGCGCTCGAAATGGCTGGCCGCCGCGTTTTCGCGTCGATCAGATCGCGATCTGCTTTTGCCTGCGAATTTTGTTTTGCAAAAGCTCGGAGCTGGTCACGGCTTCGCGTCCGCCAGCTGGCCGTCGTGCGCGCCGAGATTCCTCGCGAGACACGCTGCGTTTCAAGATTGTCGGCGCGACGACGCGCTTGCCGGGGAGATCGGCAAGCGGCCCCTGTCTGCCGCATCATACTGGGGCCCAGCCACGTCGGAAGAGGCGCGTGGCAAGGGCAATTTTTGGCTCAACAGCGACGGCACAGCGGCGCGATGACTGCGGCGCGAGAGCTGCCAGCCAGCCAGGAGCATTTCCATTACCACAGGTGGGTGCAGTGCAGGTTTGTCGGATCCACACAAAAGACAGCCATAGGTTTTCAGCCAATAAGCGCCACCCGGATAGGGTTGAGGATGGTTTGAAAGTGCAACTTTTCGAGCGCGTGTCACTGTTGGCTTGACTCGAGCCAGTGGCCTCATTTCGCAATTGGCGTCCAACCGTGCACCCACTCGCTCTCCTCAGCTGACACATGACGGCCCAGCTCGCTAAGAGCAACACGCCCGCCGCGACGGCCGTCGACGACGTCCTGGCCCGCGTGGACGACGCACAGACACAGGAGGCCCGCGCCTGGACGCACAAGCTGCGGCACAACCAGAGCGGCAGCCCCAAGCCCACAGACGCCGCGCTCAGCCCGTCCACTCAACCTTTAGTGGTCGAAGCCAGCAGCAAGAAGCACCGCTTCTCACTGCGAAGGCTCTTCCACCACCACGACAGCAACAAGAAGGCGGCGTTCGTGCCGCCCGTACCGATCCCAACCGACTTCCTCACCAAAGAGAGACACGGCGGCGTGACCGTCAGCGGCAAGCGCGTGCCTTTCACGCGCGACGCCCACAAGCGCAGGAAAAGGGGTGTCAAGCCCATGCCGCGCATCAACGAGGACCGCGCGCAAGTACCTGTGAATTCGTCGCTCGAGGCCTACCGCCGCCGCGCCTATTACCCCGCTAAGAAGGAAAAGTCCAAGAAGTGACACGTCGCATCGTGTACGGCCGTCTCTGCCATGGAACACGTGTAACCAAACGGACCAACAAGGCAGCTAGCTATGTGAGACACAAGTCGCAGCGTCGGGAGGGATCCCCCGGTACGACGACATGACCGCTGCCCAGCCTGCACCCACCCACCCACCAGCTTTGTACCGATCTCACTGTTGTCTTCTGTGCTATTTATTGGTCATGAAATACCAACTCTAAAAGCAACTAATACATATGTCCTTCTCCATCACCTGTCTTAGCGCCTTCTTGTCTTTCTGCAATCGAGCTCTTCTCCTCGAAGGGGCAGCGCTGACAGCAGCGCCACGCGTAATCTCAGGCGTCAATTCAACTGCGACTAGACACGCAGCGCGTGGATTCCGAAAAATCCCGGCGTGGAGTCATTTCCGATCAACGCCTACGTCATGACCGCCGTCGTGAGGAAGCTCTGCTGGTGGCGGCAATGCCTTCGCAGACGGCAGAGTGCCGGTCCAGTCGTCTTGCCTTCTGCTATCAGTGCCAGCCATTCATCGACCGGGCGCGTCGTTTCACAAAGATCTTGGCCGTTCCCACGGCTCGTCACATTTGTGCAGGTCGAGCTTGCGCAAATCGCAAACGCACCGGATCCCCAAAGCACCGGCGCTGCCAGCTCCGGTGCCGAGCTGCATTCACCATGGACAGCAATGCGGGCAAAAGGGAACGCTTCCCACAGTTCTGCCGCAAAATATGTACCGTAGTGCACATGGCAACTTGACAAAGAAGGCTGTACAGCCACCTCTAAAGCTGTGTACGCCACAAAAATATCTTCGATAATGCGCCGAGGTCGCGAGCTGGACGACGCGGTGTCCGCGGCCCTGGCAGAGGTGCAGGCGCGTCAAGAGAGTCTCTCGCGGGGCTCCGTCCTCCGGCGCGCTGCGTCTCCACCGGCTGCAGCTCATGGTGCGTCGCCGCCCACATTACCCAAGGGCAAGACGCGGCAGCGCGAGGCCCCGTTTGAGTGGATCACGCGACGCGTCGTGCGCCGCAGCGACCGGAAGGACGAAGACGTGGGAAGCCTCGAGCTTGTCCCGTCGGCGTCGCTTGCCACTGTGCGCACGCTTATCGAGCAGTTCATTGTTCTGCCACCGCGTCGCGAATTTGCGTTCGCGCACCCGACGACCAGCGCGCGCGTGGAATTGGCGGACGAGAAACACATTGCGGCCGCCGAGTTTCACTTTATTTGCATTGTGCTGCTACCAAGGAGGGAGAACACTGCAAAATCAGCAGTTCCAGCAGAGACGAAGGAGCTGCTTCGGCCGCCGACGGCACAGTTCCAACCGCAGCCGACGGAACAGCAGACAAATGCACGCCCTCGCTCCGTAGGAACAAGTGCCAATGCAAAACGAGCGGCAGAGATTGCAACGACGACGGACGTGATGGTGGACATAGTTCCGGATAAAAGTGTACCCAAACCAGCCCAGTTGAAAATGGAGAGCGAAGGCAGGACGATGGAGAATAGTGACGAGAGCAAACGGGAAGACATGCCGTCTTCCAGAGCATTTGGCTCAAAGCGGATCACTGGAGAACTGAAACTTGAGCTTGAAGACACAGTAAGTAGAAAACCTGAGCGGACGGTCAAATTGGATCCAGCAATGCGGAAGGCAGTGACGAAGCAAATGAGCACTCAGAGAAGTCGGAGCGCATCTATTCGTTCCGTCAATGAGACAGAAAGCAAAGCGATAAGTGAGCTAGCACTTGTGTTGCCTCGTTTCGGAGGCGAATGTACGGAGCAAGGTGACGCGCAAAGTAACTATTTGACACCAGAAGCAGCTCAGGCCTATGCTACAGAGATTACAACTCCTGAAAGCAGCCAGGATACTGTGGATGAAATTGCTCTTGAACAACCTGTAAAGATTAACATCGCTGCGGAGAATGCGACATCAGAAGTGCAGACGGAAAAGATGATTAGCCAAAAGCCAGGTCCCCTGCGCAGGTCTCGGCGATTCAGATCAGCTAGTATTGCGAAACTAGGTGAGATCGACTGGGGTGCCCTTGAGGCGGAACAGGAAGAAGTGGCTACCGACGAACAAGTGGAGGGGCTGATCGATGTAATTGTGGAAGTATTTTACACGCGGCTTCCCGGCGTTGATCCTCGACAAGTTGATGCAGCATGCAGGTATTATGGAATCGACTACCAGGCTCTTGAAATGCAGGGGGTACTCCTGGCGCTGGATAACGAGCTTGGTATAAGATGCAACCACGTCCGCGGAGGTGTGGATGGGCAACTGACCCGGTACTTACTGAAAAAACTTCTTTCGGTGAACGTCGACAACATGCAGGATCTCGAGGCACTACGCCACTTTGAACACGCTTTAAACTTGTTTGCCGGCATGAGGGGGTGGCAGGCGCCCTCAAGACTACGTGCAACATGTTTTGAAGACAAGCAGCGTTTGCAGCTTATTGCTTCATCTGATAGTAGACGGTTTTCTTTGCTGCGTTTGTCTGATAAAGATCGTCAGCTATTTACTTTGGCGAGCACAGGTAGCTCTACAGGCGGACTTGAAAAATGGCTGGGTGATGGATTAGAGATTACATATGTGCTACTATATGGGTTTCTTCAGTCACGTCGAAATTCAGGACCCAAGTCTGTCGCAAAGCTGGACGCCATTTACATACGGCAGGACCGCATCCAGGCTGCGATACAAAAACTGTCTGGTTTCAGCCTTGAAGTGTGGAAACGATTAAAGTTTCGCATCACTGATATTGAAGACGTGTCCATGGTGATACGTCTGAACGAGCTGTTGAAAGGCTTTGTACGTGACAGCGAACTGCACAGCGGTGAGATCGAAGGGTCTGTATTTTTCCCTGCAATTGTCGGCTATCTGGTTCGAAAATCGGATCAGCTCACCCAAAGTTTAACGGTGTTGATTGATTCGACTCACGGAGTGCACGGACCACTGTATAGTTGTGTTGCAGAGTGCGTACGATTGTTACGCCAACAGCTTGAGCTGCAAGCTATGCATTTGACGACTGCCGAGGCGCATCTGCTAAACAGTGGCTTAAAAATCATTGATGTAGAAAAAATCAACGCGTCCCGCACTAGCTCTGGTTTGGGAAGAATTTATATGAGCGGAAAGCAGTCCATATTAACTCACCACCATTGCAAGATGATGGCAAGGGATAAATACCTGCATCTAAAAGCGAGATGGGAACTAGGAGATTTAAGCTGGGGGAAGACATCAAGGTAAGCTTACGAAGATTTTCTTATAATTGCTGTAAGCCCCTTACTTAACAGTGTTGTTTCCGCAGATATTTTTTCGTTGAAGCAAAGGATATTGCTCTCGAGTACGTTTTCGTTCGGATGAATCCAGATCATCATCTTGGTGATGACATGCGCGGGGAAGATCGTGAGGTATTCTCGAGAAAAGAAACCCAATACGCTTTCAATCTCCTCTGCGGTGATTCGCTGGATATTCCTTTGGATGTTTCCATTGGAGTCGGCATCAACATTGTCCATACCGAGCTGCTACCTCACATCAATTCACTACTGTCATTAAAGACTGTTATGAGGGAGTACCCAGAGACGACTTCCGTTTCCTTTGGGTATTGCTATGCTCCAGTTACTCAAATTACTCGGGTTGTCTTCCGGGTGCATGCAGATGCCTACAAGGGTCGAAGGCGTGATAATGATGATGGAATCGTAGAGAGGTGGAGGTTACCAAGTGTTATCAAAGAAGTGAATACGTTTCTCGCTTCTGCGCACGATGACGAAGTAATTGCTTTCTGCAATTCAGAGGGGCTAAGTTTTTTGTATTCTTGCTTGCAAGATGAAGGCGCTCAGTGGCGGGCGATCATGTTTGGCGTGCCGTTTTTTGAAAGTATTTATCCGGAGGGAAACAAAATGTGTCAAACTGAAGAAATTTTACAGGCGGTGAAACAGACTATGTTAATGATCCCTCGAGCACTAGAAAGCATTACAAAGAAAAATATTCAGATCATTCTCAGTTTGGTAAAAAAGTTGTCTGATGTTGGGGACGAGGCTATTAACGCGATACTATCGATATGCTCGAACGTTCATCAGCCAGTTTCGACTGGGCCACGAGCTCCATTTTCAGTTCTTCCAATGACAGAAACCCAGGTATGTCGGAAGTTATACACTACCGTTCGCGAAGACCCTTTTTTAATTGAAATTGTTCATCTTGTAGAAAACGTTTTTGCTTCAAGATGGTCTTGAATTTCTCATTGCTGCTTCCCGAAACTTGCACGACTCTCCTGCTCGCAAGGAATCCATCGAGAGGGCGATTGTAAATTTGCTTCGAGCTCATGAATTTAGCTCGAGAAGCGGACTGCTGGTTCACTGGCATGAGTGGGTCGAATTTTATGTTGAGAGAAGAGCTTGGACGACAAATGCGGCAACGCCCACGTTTTCGGTGTTTTTGCTCAGTCAAATTCATAGACATTTTTTTACATCTAGCACCTTTGGGGAGCCATCCGTAGAAACATGCACGTGTGGTTGCCAAGTACAATCAGTGGATGTTATTGACTCGTGTGTTGGGGTCATGGAGATCTTTGTACGGCTAATGCTTACCGAAGTTGGAGTGACGTGGGCCCAAGAGGAGATGAAAGGACCAGAAGCTTGTGTATCCTTTTTATCTTGGAGCGTGGATTCACGACAAGACGTACCGAGAATGGCCGATCTGCAGTCACTCATTTTAAAGAGCTTGGGTGATTTTATTGAGAGAATGACAAGTTCACACCAGTATCTACGGCTTCTATCGTCTTTGACGCCTCGTCTTCTCTGTCTCTTAAATCAGGAAGATTGTCCTTCCCTGCACACTGGATCCCTACGGGTTCTAAGCCTTACATTTCGGCTGGCTGTGGACAAGAAGGTCTGGACCATCTCGATGGAGGCTTTCCTCGCTGAATTTTACCGGATAATTGAGAATATGTGTGACGACCCCTCTCTTTCAAACATAAACGACATCATGATCGGCGTGATATTAAAATCAAATTATCCCCAGCCCTCCAGCTGCGTGCCTACTAACATGCTGTCATTGCTTCACGAAGAGCATGTGAATTTTGTTGGTGGGACTGGCCAGTTATCTCCTGTTGCCCGCTCACGAACCAAATCCTTGCTCCAAACTCTGGTTTCATTCTGTTCTTTGACGTGGAATTCGGTTCTCCAATCTTTTTGCCAAATTCCAGCAATCATAAGTCTCGGTTGGATGCTCACGAGTCATGAAATTGCAGAAGATTTAGCGGAATTGGAACTGGATGATGTTTTGCTGACACTCATCGAAAATGATAGCACTTTTGTGTCTATCCTTGCGATTCGTACGTTCATTGTGCTGCTGTTTCAAGGTTTGTCGTCACGGCACATACTCGACGAATATCGCTTAAAGCGACTTTGCAACTTTCTCACCACCGCGTTGGGATCTGGTACTCGACTGATGCTTTCGCCGAAGCGCGGGGGCGATATCGAGAACCCAGAAGGAATTCAATTTGCCGCAAATCAGCACGAATTGTACTTGATTTTATTCCGATACAGTGTCTTCAACAATGACAAGCAAGGTCGTATCCATCAACGGGAGCTCAAGCAAGAAGGTTTACACGAAATGGAACAGTTACCCATTCAGGTTATATGGGATGATAGTGAGTGGAGCAATTCCACTCGAGCGGGGGCTGAGAAGCTAGCAGCAAACCTGAAAATGCTTACTGTATTTTCCTCCATGACAACAAATGTGGTGTCCATCGGATACAGCGACGAGATACGACAGATTATAGTGCTTCTGGTGGTACGTTCTCTGTCAATTAGTAGCTGATCTCTAAAACCAGCGCTAATCCTTCATGTGTTGATGCTTTACTAGCAATTTATCAGAGAGCGTGCACATACAGCCTCTCAGAACATTACGCTGTACTTACTTTCACTGAGGAATATTGTGTGGGCAACACGCTCAGATTTAGCCAAGTGGGGATATTTAGAGCTAACTGAGGCCTCTTTCCTCCGAAAACTTCTTCTACTTTCGATGGACCGAGTGCATCAGGTACGAATAGTATTTGCGCTGGATAATTAGACAACAACCTTACGTTTTCCTTCTTGCAGGATCTGGCGTCTGGGATATTATGGGGCCTTGCTGACGCTTACGAGAAAACAAACACATATTTGCTTTCGTTTGAAGTGGACGATTCATTGACAAAAGGCAACTATTCGTCGAAGAAGACCGGCTTTGCTGTGATGATTGATAATTTGGCATCAAAGATAACTTCTGGACGATCTGCCGAAAGCGATTCCGGCGCGTTGGCCTCCATGATGGCCAATCCTACTGCTGGCGACATCTTCATTTCCAACTACGGATACTCATTCGTGTTAAAGTTGATCGATTCTACACTACGTTCGACTATAACCGGACACATTGTGGAACCTCTACCCGCGAAAGAAGTAGACGGTCGGGCAGGCGAGGCATTTGGAACGACGCTGTATTACGCGATTCCCATCAAGCACCAAAAAGATCGCGATCTGCTCCAACTATGCCGTAACGCAACTAAATCACTCGAGATCATGCAACGATCAAATGCTGAGTCTATTCTGGATGAAGCTGCAAGAACGAGAGCAACTATTCTTCCACTCCTCAACCACCCAAACAAGCAAATAGCGCTCCACGCAGTATGGTGCTGCAGTACTCATCTTCAAGCGCACCCAACTAAGTGTGGAAAACTGTTTGATTCTGACGTTCAAGATACAGTAATTGCGTACTTCTTTGAGGCCGAATATCCACCTATCCAGGCTGCTGCGTTTTCATGTATGAAATTAGCTCTAGCGGATCAAAAGAGTTTAGCAATACTGCAGGCAAAGCTCTCTCCATTCCGAGAAAGAATTGTATCATGTCTGCGTAGTCCTCACTTTCAAGTGAAGCGAAAGGTGCGTTAAGTTACGAAGCTAGAAAGGTGGCAGACTTGCGCCTTAATTAACGCAACTGTTTGTTCTCCGTGTAGGCAACCGTGTTTTTAGTAGAAGCAATATTTCGTCTGAATGATCAAAGATTCCTCGATGAAGTTGCTGATGCGTTTGCTGCGCCAGCCAACCAAGGGATCCTGTTGGAGCTCTTTGATTCTCTCTCGAAGGAGCTCGAGCTTAACCCAGCAGCAGGTGGCGTACTTCAACTGCTCGTTCGTTTAATTCTGAAGTTGGACCTAGTTGTTCACACAGACGGAGATCAACTCGTGCATGGAATTTGCCTAACGCTGAAGGCACACAGCACGGATACATTTGTCCGTCCCATGGTAGGGGTGACAGCAATTGTGCATGCGTTGATGTTACGATTCGCGTCTAATCATTTTGGTTTTAGTTGTTCAATTGCTTGCATCAGATTGTAACTCAAGACGACCAAGTGACTTATCTATCGAGGAAAAGCCGGTTGGACGCAATTACTGACTTACTATCACAGCAATTGACACTGAGCGAGTTGCGAAGCATCGCTGGTATGCTTGTATTTGTTGCGAGCAAACACAGCGGGATCCGACACTACTTGAGTGGGTTCACATCCGGTTGTATAACTAAAGTTGCAAGTGTACTAGATAGTTTTTCGGGGCACTCGCATGGTTACGACACGATCCCGGATTCGAGACACCTGCCAGATGCAACCGTTCTCACTTCAAAAGAAAGCGCGGAAGGAAAGGAGCTCCCTGCAATTCCATCTGAACCCTCGACCAGTTTTCTGCTGAAAGTGACGACCACTAAAGTTGTGTACATTTCTCACTTCACAGAGGATGTTTATGAGCAGGTAAGTTGTAAATGGTGGCTGTTCCGCAGCGAAGTAGAACTGACAGTATGCGTTTAGTTTTTGAGGCTACTCCTTTTGCTTTTGAAAGGCCCCGAGTTTAATTTGGAAGAGAGATATGGCTGTCTGTGTGAGGATGGTGGATGCTGTAGTTGTGATCCGTGCGACATCGCTGCAAAGGTATGGTTGCCGTGTAGTACGCACAGAGATGACTGGTTACTGTGACTATCCTCTGTGTTTTCGGCAGGCTCGATGTGGACACCTAATTCTTCGCCTCGTTGCAGCTCATCGCATTTCGTGCGCCACGTATGATCTCGCGCATTTACTTTCAACGACAGGAGCGGTAGCAACAACCATCTTGAATTTATGCATCGAGGTGCTCGATGTTCTAACCGCCAATTACCAGAGCCGAGTGCAAATGCTACGAGGCGCCTCTAAAATGGAATGGTCGTGGATTCCGTATCTGGTTAAACCCGCTATGCTTTCTGAATTTCATGCTGGTGTAAGTGGCGAGTTGAGTGCATGCGAGACTGGTGTAGTACCCCCAATCCTACTTCTGGGTCGTTTGAGCGCTGCAAAAGGTAAGACATATAGATCATAAATAAGGGACTGTGTTATTAACATCTAAGTACGTGTTCGACTCTTATGATGTTGTTCACAAGCAGAGGTAGCTCAACGGCTTGTGGCAGATCGACAACTTGTATCGCTTCTCTTTTCCTATGTCTCGCCTGGGTACGTGTTGACGTTGGTCTTACTATTAGCTAGTAGTCACTGATGAAACGTTTGGATGGATCTATCCAACAGAAACTCATTGTTCGCATCAGATGTCCGTCGAGTATCATCGTTCACATTAGCACGGCTTGCTGAGCACCCTTCAGTCGTTCGAGATGCCTTTTTCCAGGAAAGCATGGCGACTCTGATGCATTCGGCCTTATTCTCCGATGAGGTGGATGGTGTGCACAGAGAGCAAGACAAAATCGTTCTAGCCAACAAAATGGTACTTTGCCGGAACCGAGCTTTACTGACACCTGGGCTTCAGGGAAGAAGTGCTGATGAAGGAACGTTAACAACGTTGATCGGGCTCTTATACTTATCAAAGGATACCGAAGCTTGTAGCAGTGATTTTGATGTCGGGCTGATTGGTGCTGATGTACTCTCGCATTTGCTGTACTTTCGAGTTAATGTGCGCCATGAGTCGCGCCTTCGATCCGTATTGTGGCGTTATACACGCACCATGAGCCCTACAAAGCCTGTCGAAGACCAGATTCAACCCTCTTCTAAGCGTTTGATTGCGTATTTGCATAACTGGATTGGACCGATGCTACAAAAGTTGCGAAAGTCGGTCTTTGGAGTATCTCGAGGAGATTTATTGCAGCTTTTACACGATGAATTAGCATATACCTATCAACAGCTCCACGAGCCCTCCGTCTGCGAGCTATTGTTTGTTCTGATCTCTCTCCATCTTCAGCACACTTCCCGTGAGGCCTCTGTTGAGGTGAACGCGACCACAATGGCAGTGAGCAACGAGTTGGTTAGCACCGCTGATGTGGACGTGCTTGTGCCGTTTGAGTATGATAGTGTACAACGCCCAAGGCAACGATATCTGCTATATGCTTTCAGCGAATCTGATCGATCCACACGCGAACCAAATGATTACAGTTTTCATGGTTCTGCTCACCTGTGGCTTTTTCTCCGCAAGCTTTGGGATCTGTGCGTTGGCAGTGACGTAAAAGAAATAGTTCAAGTCCTCGAAGTAAATATCCCACGCATTCTTGTGCGATGGAAACGTGAAGGAGGTACCAGATTCTCCGCATCTGCATTCGACCGACGCCAGTGCTTTCTTGAATTTTTGATTGCTGTCGGAGAAATTGAATGCGGATTGCTGAGTGTAATCGACGTAAGAACTATCGTCGACATTGTTGTTGGATACGGATTGGACCCTGGCGTTTCCCTGGGAACGGAATATAAGCTGCTGTGCCTTGTATGTCATCACTTTCCAGAAAATGTCGAGTCTGTAGGGAAATGGTTTAATCTTGATTGCGGTGATGACCACGAACACACACCAACGAATCCCTTTTGCTCGTTTTGGAGCAGAGTTCGATTGCATCAGCTTCCGGTGAAGCTGTCGTGTCCATCAGCTGTAGCGACAAAGATAACGATTTTAGACCCCTCACCCGAGGCCGACTTGGCTACAATCTTTGGAATCGACCTTCTTAGGCGTCTTTCGTCCTGTTCCCCGCGAGTTGTGCAGTGGTATGCTCAGTGTCAAGGGTATACCGAGCTTCTGGACATGGTGTTACTGGCTTCGAGGATACCGGTCCTCCAAATGACACACATGCTCGTCAGGACGTTCCTGTCAAATTTACTTTACTTGGTGAATCGACTCGTCGAACAAGACCGAGATAGGTACTATCGTATTTTGGCGTTCGATCCGCGCTATCTACGATGTATTGTTGACCTCATTTACGCTCCTGCGCATCAAGTACAAACGACTGCAATCAAACTTTTGCAAAAATTGGTGCAACATCCCCAACTCTCTTTGATGCTGTCTCAGATAGAGACCGTGGTCCAGCCTCTTGGAATCGTAAACGCTGATTTTGCAATCTACATTGGAGAAATACTGAACAGGCGACAGGTGTCTCCACCTTTTTCGCAAGACCGATTGATAGTGCTTGCTCATGTCTGGCATGTTCCGTTTTTCACAGACTTAAGTATCACGGAGCTAGTGAAGCTGTCTTTAGGCTTTAACACGTGTACTCAACCGGCTGAAAACGCTTGGCTACTGCTGATAAATGACAACCAGTTTAGCGCAATCCCAGAGTGGATGTTCGAGGCAAATGCTAGTGGATACAAGACATTCACGAGCGCTATGAAGCGAATTCAGAAGCGGTTTGATGGGGCGGTGAACAAAGAAAAACATCGACTGGCGATGTATTCGATAGCCAAAGAGGCGTATTTTAACGCTACAACGGTGTCCACTCGAAGACGTATTGCGTTGCGACTGAGCAATTTACTCAAACCGTACAATGAGGATACACATTTGTGTCGGGGGTCGGCCCGAGCGCGCAATGGCCTTGTCATGAGGCTAGGAAGACTTCTCGTTGAAGACCGAGCTGAGATTATTCGACGAGTGGCTTATACGAAGAGAATTTCTGAGCGCGTTTTGTTTGAGCAAATGCAGACGCGGCAATTATCAGATTTGTTATCGTTATTGCAGGAAGCTCCACTTTTTGAGGGCATTCAAAGAGACTATCTCGCAAATTTGGCATTTCGCATGGGCGGTCCTGTTGAGGTCATGTTTGGTACAATTCCGTCGAAGCAAAAGATTCCGCTCCTTTTCCTGTTCGACGAAGGCGTAGAGTTTGAGATGTATGCTCGGGATCAAATTGTGCTTCAAGGAACTGCATCAAGGGGAGGATTACTTGGGTTTCCTTCATGGCTGGAAAAAAATCCAGAATCGGAGGATTACTATACTGTTGTGCACAAGTGTGGAGTACTTGGAATAAGCATATCGAGGGGCTTATTGAAGGCCGAACTACCTGAGGCCGCCTTCAGTTTGGTGGACGAGCGGCTTCGCAGCGCTTATAGCCCTGGTGATACTCAAAAACTCTCACAATTGATGGCCCTCCAATATGCTTTCTCAGTGCAAATGCCTGCTAGACGTCGACTGCAAAGCTCAGCATCGAGTCTGCTTGTGCAACTCATGAGTTCTGACGTATTTATCGATAATCTTCTTCACGACAGCTGGTCGATACGAATCATCGTGGATATTGCGCTAGCTGCCGTACCTGCTGACGTTGTTCTTAACGCTCTCAATATTGCTGCTGCAATGACAGTAAACGAGGCCTACACAAAACAGTTTTGGACAAAGGCCTCATTAACACGAAATGATCAGCAATCGGGACAGACCAAAAGTCACACTTTAACGCCCGTCATGCTGGTGGCTGAGCTTGTGAACCGATTCAAGCTCCGTTTGTGGCTAAGTCACACTGAAATCCTTAAAGCGTTTTTCCTGATTCAATCTCAGGTCGCTCGGTACCTTCCTGCATTTTGGCCAAACTTGGACGACATTTGGACTACGCAGTATTTGCGCAGTTGCCTGGACTTACTGAACTCAGGCCAACATGAAGTTACTGGCGTTGTAGGGAGCCACCTCAGTAGTGCTATTCCTCACAGAATGGATTATCTTACTCATTGTTGTCAAACTGTGGGCTTGCACTTGGAGCTGGCTGATATTCTGGTCAAAACACGGGGTGGAAGTGTTGTAGGCTTACTCCGGCTGTTTGTTGCGCTTTGCTTGAATGAAATGCTTCGCGAAAATATCTGGGAGAGTGTGGTCAACTCATCCCAGAGTTTGGATGGTGTGCTACAGCTAGTTGCAGCAGAAATTTCCCATACCTTCGATACAGGGAACATTGACGATCTTGAAGTCTACTGTAGCTTTATCTATCTGGTATGCACGAGTGACATCAATGAGCTCTTGGATTCTGAGTTTCGATGTACGATTGAAAACCGTTTTGGCATTTTATCAATGCTTCTCACAAAACTCCAAACGTTCCCTGAAGTACACCTGGTACGTATTACTACTTAAGTATAATGTTACGGCTGCTACGAGTAGACTGACATGACCTTGCTTTTATTGATACAGAACCAGTTGATCCTTCGATGTATCGGTGGTATTTGCGTTGACACGCCTTCCAACTGCAGCCTGGCGGCAACGGCAGTTATTGAAAGCAAAGGAGTGCAAGGTGAGGCACTTTTGATCGATATTATCGCAAAAATGTTGACGGAATTGGATGAATGCTGGCGGACGAATGGCTCTGCGGACCCTTTACTGGTCGAAGCTACTTTTTCATGTATTGACGCAATTACATCTGTACCAGATCACATGGAACGCTTCAATGCGAGTAGTCTCGTAACGGTGGCTCTCCAAATTATTCACTCATTTACGACAACAACGCCAGTGTCTTCTCCCCCAACAACGTCGGCTTTACAATCTGTGGTGCGGTCAATGGATCACACGTTGGAATATAAACGCGAAATGTACGTCGATGCGTTTAGTGAGGCAAACATGTCGATTCTAATCGTGGGCTATGAGCGGATTTCAACTGAGTTATCGGCAGCTGTCGATAACATGCAGCTATTGACCCTGCTGAAACGGTACGCTGAACTTTTGAACTCTTTATTATCATCTGAAAAGTCCTGCGCTGTACTATGGACGACATGCTTTTGCAAATCTGATTCGAGCAACCAGTTTGTTACCTGGATATACCACTGGATCGTATTCGACGCAAGCAAAAGCTTGGATCTTGTCGCTTTGAGTCCAAAACGTATCCAGAAACGACTCCGTTTGTTAGAGGCTTCCACCAGAATGCAAGACACAGCCGTGGCACTAGCGACAAAGCTTAGTGCACATGAAGAAATCTCTGTGAAACTCAGTTTTCACCCAGACTTTGGAAAGGTCATTGCGTACATTTTTGCTGCATTTCGTGACAGCAGTTTTGATGTCGAACGAGCTACAGCCTGTATAAAATTTGTATGCTCCATTACGGAGCAATGGGATGAACGAGAAAAGTTCCAAAAGCGGCAAGCATCGCAGCATCGTAAGGAAGAAGTACACGATTTTCGTCAACACTTTGATGTTCAGGCGCTTTTGAAGGCATGCTACATCATCCTAGCGAAAAGCGACACGTTTATGTGCTACGCTATGCGCTTCATGTGGCTTCTTGTAATAGTGAACTCATATTCAATCGACACGGACAGCAAAGTGAGCGAATATCACGATGTGTTACCTCTCGCCGACGAAATTTTGAAGTCACTATCATCTTCGATGCGTACGAAATGCTATGTAATCGGTTTGGTGGCCGAGCTGTCCGTAGGGCAAGTGTTTCTTCCTTCAACCCCAAAAATCATAGATGTGGTAAGATCAGTATTAATGATGCTGACCCACGATTCGCTGAGAATGCCCAGAGAAACAATAGCTTCGGTTTCCTTGAACCTTTCTGATGACTACTTGTCTTCCCGAAACTGGCATTGTACTGGTGATCAAGAAACGTCTCTCAACGAGCTACGATTCGGTATCATCCACCAGACTCGCAGATTTGTGCTGTGCATTTGCAAGATACTAGAAATTCGCACGGTACTGTCTGAAACTCCATTCTTTCATCCTCTGCTGCGACGAACCCTTTTCGTGGATTCAATTGGTGTTTTGCGGGTAAGTGGAAACAATGAAGTGTTCACGAAAACCCAAGTGGATGGGCTTCAGCTGATTACTATTTTGCTTGGTTGTACTACAAGCGCTGAATTTGAAGTTGCCAAGGAGTTTCGAGCGTACAGTTTGATAGCACGTCGAGAGGGGTACTTGCGTCAGTGCGTCCGTCTTCTCTCGGAACCCCAGCTGATCACCTTCCAACTTGCGATCCTAGAATCACTGCTCTCGTACGTAAACCGTAACATTTGCGCGAGTGCAGAAGTCGTTACTCTTCGCGAGCAGGAAAATGAGGATTTGATGAGGGTCTTGCTTTCGATTGTAAGTGCTGATATCGATATGGAAGTGCGGGTGTTATCGAGTGTATCGCAACTTTGTCTGCAAGTTTACAACTTGTTAATTGAGTTCTCGTTTAGTAATGCTGCGTATGCTGCAAGGCCCAGCCATGTAGATGTTTTGGTAAAACTTCGAGAAACTGCGGACAGACATGGTGCATTACTTGGCTCAGACCTACCGCGAACGCTCTTCTATATCGCCCGGATGGTAGGGAACTCGCAATTGAGTGTTGACGTCCATATATTTCAAGAGATATGGGAGATGGTATCTACAGTTTTGCTTCATCCCCAGATTGCTTCATACCTGGAGACGCTTGAGTATGCCCTGGAAATGCTGCGGATCTTAGCAGGCTCCGGAATCGAATCACTCGAGCTTGCTTTGCGTGACAGGGATCGTCGAGGGCGGCTTGTTGTACTATATTTGATTAACTTGGTGCTCTCCAACAGTATCTTTAATAATGGTATTACTGAAGATAACATCACTACGACATCGCAATTGGCGCTGACAGTACTGGAACACGCGTGCGCTTCAGAAACATTTTGTGAATATGTGAGCACTGACTCAGATATAGTCTTCAAACTTGTGAGCGAGTATCCCTGGAGTAAACATCAAACGCAATTGTTGAAGTTTCTCCTCAAACGTGACAACGCTAAGCAGCAGAACTCGCTATTACCGCAACAACTTGTGGTCAAACTTGACGAAATTTTTCAGCTGAAGTGTGACCAGCAACTGCCTCTGTTGGAGCTCCTGCCGAGTTTGCTCCCCTATCTGCGCAGTAGTGAGCATATTTTGCTCAACATACTCTGCATTCTCGACGATAGCAAGAATCATGAGGTCGAATCAACGCTGGTGATTGTTGAGAGAGCACTGTGGAGTGTTCTTGAGCATTGTGACTTGGGGATACTTTCTAAAGAAATGGTCAAGGACTTTCAAGTGGTGTTAATACGACTGTTAAGTATCGCAAAAGACAGTAGTAGCACCGTGCTAATTCTCTTAGACGAACAAGACAACTCGAAATCGATTCCATCGACAATTGAACTCCTGCTATTGGCGAGTTTATATAAGCTTTCCTGCGTCGTCGGAACGGACCTACGACTGGTAAATCAAAGAGCTTCGCCGTGCCTTTCAATGTGGATGAGTATCAACTTGAGCCGGCTTTACAATTCAGACGACGAAGAAGTGATACACCTGCTTAGTCTGTTGGTATTTTATTATGTGGATTTCAACGCTCAGACGGAATCAACCAAGAAATTACTTAACTCTCGTCATTATTGGCGATCACTTACGAGGAAATTTGTCAGCATTTCCTCTGGAGCCATTCACCACGTTGTTTCGAAGTTGATGCTACAGCTTCTGCAAGGTCCATCCAGCCCGGAGTTCGTCATTTTCGTTACCGACACCTTAGGACTGGACTTGATCGACATTTTGAGGTGGGAAGTGCGATCAACGATCCAAGTACCAGAAACTGTCAGTGGTGAACGTCGTGCCTTATGGTGCTCCATTCTTGACGAGCTTTGTCGTTGTCGGGATGATGCATTAAGTATATTGGAAAAAGGCTTCTTGGACCAGTTCATCCGACAGCAGCATCTCCAGTCGAGCGTCCAAAATGCGGAGCTACCTGCGACTACGAAACTTCTTTGCCTCCTTTCCTCTGTGTTTCAAGTAACTAGCGCCAGTGATCATGAGCTGTTTCTTCAACAACAGCAACCGTTAACGATGGAAATCCTTGCTGAACTCTGTATTAATACAATTGCTGTCATTCCTGGGTCGAGCGACTCAAAATGGAATGCGGCAAAAGTTCTCTACGTTCTTGCGATGAACGACGCGACATTGTCTTGCATTTGGAAGGTGTTAGGTCTGGAGGAAACGGACATCATTGAGCCAGCGAACGGACGAGAACGAATGTGTGCAATATCCGAGATGCTGTTACTGTGTCAAGATGATATCGGTGACCTCGTACTCATAGTAACGTTGGCGCTCAAATTATTTGGGTCATCAAAGAGGATTGCCGCTCTCATCCATGCTCGAAATGTATCTGACTGCTGGCCTATGATTGATGTACTCGTTGAAGTCTTGGAGCAATGTACTAGTTCGATGAATCACTCGAATCTCCGACCAATTCAGCTTGCCACCTCTGACCTTGCTGAGTTTCTCCCGTATCACCAGCCGTCAGATCTCCACGCAAAAGCCACAATAATGACACTGCAACTCGTGCACCTTTGTGCAGGCAACCAACCTTTTGCTGAATCTCTGAAAGCAGAAACAGATTTGCAACACAAACTTTTTGTATACCTAGCTACCTCAGTATGGGAGATTTCAAGCCGTGCAGCAGCCACACTAACCACCGTAACTCGTTGCTCTTGGGGCTTCAATCATGGAGAGGACGCCACAGCAGACATCTCGCGCTACAATTGTGAAAATGGTATCTACAGAAAGCTCGACTTTTTCGCGTCGCTATCCTCCCAAAATGTATTTACCATGTCACCTCCAAGTTTGTTTCCGTCCTGTTTCGTGCTTTTGGTGCGTTGGATACGATTTTATTCCGTGAATTTGCCATTGCTTGGTGGCACGCAGATCGTTTTACCTTTTGAAACAGCTGGAGATGACTTCTCTTCGATGATGATGCTACAAGATTCAGAATTCCATGACTTCCACGAAACTTTGGTCATTAGCGTCCTCGAATTGCTGCTGTACTGCGTGTCGAATTTTCATTCAGAAATATACAAGAATGAAAACAGCAATGAGGAAGAACGGGAGCACGAGTTGCTTTTGCAGTCGTTGCTAGCGCTCTGCCAGCGTCGGTCGAATCAAGTTGAGGGCTCTTTTGACTTGGTTACCAGTACTGAAGCCGACACTTGTATCGTTGCAAACGGGATAATTCGCAGTCGCTCACTCGAATTGGTGCAATTGTTGTGTTTATTGGATCTGCCGCACACATCGTCAGTGGGGGTATTTGCTAATCCAAGGCAGATGCTTATTTTGATGATGATGGTCGAACGTTCATCCTCCAGTATAGAGCAGTGTGCTGCCTCACAGTTGATGGAAGCTCTTGCTGTGCATCATCCGATCAAAACGCTGCTGATTGGTAACTCGGCACTACTCTCTCGGCTAGGAACCTGGCTTGAAAATGACATGCTAAATCTTCTAGCAGCAGCAATTATTCAGCGATTGGCTACTCCATCCAGTAAAAGAAATCTTGCCGCAGGAAACAGCGTGTTTGGATTTACTCCCAGTATGCAGCAGCAGCTCGCGCATTTTCTCTTTGTCGGGCGTCAGTCCGCTGTAAAAAAGAAGTTGTGTTTACCGTCAAGCCACTTACTTAATGAAACCCGCATGGTACGTTTCAACATCCAGCTGAAGAAAGACAGCAACGACTCACCAAGATTGAGCTCGTGGGCTTGGCCTACGTCGGTTCTGTTGAATTTTGAAGTGCTTGAAAAGAATGAAAAAAGAATTCGCGCGTTTCAGTACGCTGGCACGCTTCACAATGAACACGATTTCATTGAATTCAAATTGCTGATCGAGCAGACCGTGAACGCCATTCGTTGCAACATGGTAATCTGTAACGCGTCGGAACGTACGGAGAGTAACCATTTCCTCGAGCTTCCTCTGTTAGGGCCAAGTTCGATCTTAAACCATAACGATACTTTGACGATACGATGTAATGAGGAACCAATGACGAACTCTAAAGACCTATCTCTTGGAATTCTTCCTCGCTTGCTTCGGCAAGAATATGGAGCACTGCATGCCGAATTGTTTTATGGGTTATCAGGGATCACAGCTGAGTTTTGCAAGAACTTGGATCTGTTTTGTGATCCAGTCATCGACCTTCCTTCACAAATCCTGACCGTACTTGATACGTCGGTGAACTTTTCTCCGGATAAACGAATGGACATTTCGTGCATGGAGGTCCTGACGACTTGGTTTCCAAGGAACCCCACGATTAGCTTTTTCAAGAAAAGCATTTTTCCTCTCTTGCACCTGATCCAAGGTTTTCGTCGACTTTCATGTATCAAGGAGTTCAATAAACGAAATGATCAGAGCAACGAAGCTGAACGAACAATGCGAAACAGTAAACAAATTAACTACGTTTCTAACCCAAGTCCGTTTCAGTTTTTGGAGAAATTGATTGAGATGATCGCGTCTGTGGACGTTCCTGATCTCACAGCCAACTGTTTGAATATGATTTTTCTCGACAACACTGATGCACTGCTCTACCTGTGTGCACAATTTAACCGAGAACAAGATCCCAACGCTACGTTTTTGTCGCTTGTAGCAATTGCAATTCGGAGCAATGTCGTACATTGCCAAACGTTCCTAACGCAGAACGCGCAGACGCTACTTCATTCGGTGTTTGATGCTGGAATTGAGCAATGTGCGGGCCAATCGGAGCAGCAAGTCGGTAGTTTGCTTGCTTCTGCATCTTTGGTGACTGTGAGATTAGCCCGTTGTCCAATTACCAGACATGGTGGGATGAGCGGCACAGATAGGCTTGAGCTTTTCTCGCGTGTGTCTTTCGAAGTGTTTGTGCGTCACTTGTGGGTCGACTACTTACCGTCTGAGGCGGCGGAGAATCTCATACTCGCCTGTGGTTTTTTTAACGACGGGTTGTCGAGGTTTGTTGCAATTGATGCAGCTACACGTGAGGCAGAGTGGTTGTCAGCGTTATCTACAGATCGGAGTACGCAAGAAGACAGACTAACCATCATCGAAACTCTGCTGCTCTTTTTGGGTCGTCCATCGAGCGACGAAAAGAAGTTTGTTAGCAAACTTGATGGCCAAATGGACTTTGACAGCTTTGACCGCCTAGCAGCGTGCATTTTGGCTTCTCTCGTAGAGAAGCTACCAGATCGGGGGACATTTGAGCAAACTTTGCTGCAGCTGCTGTCTTCTCGTAGCCACCCTTCAAATCCTGGGAAGTCCTACGAAGAGCAGTGCTTACTGGGCTTGAGACGGTGCCTTGGGCTAACGCGGTATGACTTTCAGAGTCAACTCAATATCCTCCGGCTGACCTACTACTCCAGTATCAGAGCTGGTGTTCGTACCGGTATAATTCCACCCCAGTGTAGTGGCGCCTTCCAGCGCTTTGACCAAGAACATCTCTTGCCAACCGATAAGCCGCAATGGCACCTCGATGAGATTGGAGCGAATGCGCTTCGACAATCATTTGTACAGCGTAGCAGTGATGAACATCCTATCATTTCTTCAAACAAGCACTTGCTAGCTGAAGACTTGAGACTGGAAGCGGAACTCCGTGAGCTGTTGCTGTTCACGAATGACCACACTGAGTTACTGTCCGTTCTTACCGTAAACAGGAAAAAAGCGATGACCACAGCCATCCGAATCGCTACTCGGAACGCTAGAATTCTCGTGGCTTTTCACGCCATGACAAGCATCGCTCTCGACTTTTACATCGACACAGCAAAGAGACTGCAGAAGCAGAAGAAAATAGGTCAGATCAAGACAAACGAGGACTTTGCGCAGCAAGTAAATGCTACTACCTTCTTGGAATGGCTGTTACTACTTGAAGAGCTTGCAGGCCTGCTTTGCTCCGGGCTGCATGAGCTCGATGCGTTGTATTATGCAGAGATCGCGCGCCAATTTCGCTCTCTTATTGTAGACCTGCCTCTGTTTTTGCGCAAAATGGAGCGTTCGGGTACCCACTCACGACAACAAGCGCTGCTGCTTTTCCTTGATAACCTTCATCGCTTGCTAAAGCGCGCCACGAATCGAAACGAGTTGAGAGTGGTGGCAGCAAGTGGAACTGGTGTCATTGACCAAACAAAACGCGTTCGAGAGCGTCTAAGACGCTTAGACCCGCAGATATCCGCTTCGTTGGGGGTCCTTCTAGGGACACCGGAAGGAATGGGAAATCTCTCTAGAGCACTCGTCGCTATGACTTACGTGTGGCGACGGATGATGGGGGCCACTTCACTGGATAAAGCTATGGCAACGTCAAAGGAATCGGTCAGTCTTCTCAAAAAGATCACGGAGAAACTAGTTGCGATCTTCCAGGCTCTGTGCCGGCCTAAGAAAATAGTGCGAGCTCTGTTTCTGATAGTATTTCGGTTTGGGATCCCACAACACAATGCCAAACCACAACAATTCGACAGTCCATCCGCTCACCAGAGCTCACAATTCGACACAAGTTCTGGAAACACTGACCAATCTCAAAGCGGCAGTGAGCGAGACCCAGCCTCTCTGGCATATTTGAACCATGATAAGCTGCTATCCCGTCTTCCTTTCAGCTCGCTCGAGTTGGCCTTGGATCATTTTGGCTGGGAATCGCTAAGCGCCAAGCGAACGAAGCAGCTACTACAACAAGCAGCTCGCAAGAATTCGATAACGGAAGTTCTGAGTGCAGCGCTCGGTATTAGCCAAGAATCGGTGGATAGACTTTCCGTGCTTGAGTTGGCTGAGCATTTCCACAGTCTCAACGTTGCGAGAGCGATGCGTGACGTTCTTGGGCAACTTGAAGCGTTTACTTCCGAGGATGAGATGCCCTTCACAGCTCTACCCAGTGTGGTTCACGATCGAATGGACATGAGTCTCTGGCGCTTGATGGTGCGTCCTATTCAGCGCGTAAGGCTGTTTCACCTATATCAACAAGTACAGCGGTTTGTGACTGGCGACCAGGCCAGACGTCAACGTTTACTAGAAGGTTATCCCCATGTTTCGCCCCAGAAGCCAACACTTTTCCGTGAATCACCGAGTAAATTAAAAGCTGGGGCGGAGATGCTGACACAACATCCTACGAGTCGTAGTACCAGGTTCTTCCTTGTATCGCAAGAGAACCGAATTCTTGTGGATCAAGGGAAACAAGAAGATACGTTATTGTCCGTACAAGCTGCTGGAGTATCGCTTCCTGCCACGAAGGTGCTTATTCCCCAATCTGCTCTTAATGTTTGTGACGGCATTTTAAACCGTGACCCCCTTTCTGACGATGCTGCCATGAGATTTCTTCGTAAGAAGAACGAATCCCTAGCTGGTAGACACCGTGCTTGGACTTGGTTCACAGAATCACAACGATTGGCGCAGTATCGCATTGGACGGCAACGGAACGCTGCAGTTTGGGCTCTTGACATCGTCATTTCCCTCTGTGCACGGCTAGTGCTGATGGTCGCGTTTTGGCGGCAGGAAGAGCTGCGTGCTGACTTAAAGGACCCTATTATGGCTCGGGCTTTCGATGATCTACGTGCGCGTGACGAATACTATCGCTTGTACCACGCCAGGAAAGGGCTCGGAGAGCTTTTCCGCGTGTGGATGCCATCCAGCGGCAGTCTAGGGCTTCTTCTGTGGCAAGAGCGGCGGTACGCACTTGGCGGGACACTTATGAGTGTCGTCATGGCGCTGTGGCTCCCAACTCTGGTCTTTCCGACTGCTACTAGTGACGATCAGGCTTCTACTACCGCTTCAGAGCGCAACACCTTTATGACGCGGATTGTGTACAGCTACGGCATTGCTATCTTCCTACTATCAGTGGTGTCCATAGCTCTGATCGCGCGCAGTACGTTTAGTCTCAATTTGTTTGATACGACTGCGTTTTCTAACTCGTAACTTGTGTGTGTATGTCTCCAGACCGCTTCGTGTTGTTAGAACAAAGTCGGTTACGTATCCGACCGATATCTCGTTACTACCAAAACGTACTAGCAGTGACCGCGATCGCGGTGGAGCTTGTGCAACTGAATTCGCTAGCGTTTGACCCCGCGGTTGATTGGAATGACACCGACGAGCTGCCAGGTTTCATTCAGTGGATTGGACGGCAGGGGATCACCAGATTCGGAGTCTCGTCGGCCGCGGAACTGCAGGCGATGGGTATTATGCTGCTGCTGCTTTCGTGGTTCCTACTGCTGAAATGCGCCAACAAATTCCAAGACACGAGCGTGCTGCTGCATCGCGTGTTGACGAAAGATCTACCTGCGCTCGTGAACGGCTTCTTGTACATGGGGACGATCTCGGCCTTCTTTTCCTTCTTGGCCTGTGTCGATTGCTCCACCCTGCACCAATCGACCCTGAAGAAGTGCGTCTCTGCTCCTCAGGCCCCGCCATTTCTAATCGCTCACCCGAGTATCCCTTGCTGGACGGCTGCACATCAATGGTACGCGCTGCTCGGCCTCTGGGGCATCACCTTCTTCCTGCCCATCGGGTTGCTGGCGCATGGTATGAGCCAGGTTTTATTCCAGCGCGAGACGCTGGACATCAAGTACGCCCCCGTGCTGCTGCTTGTGACGCAGTTGGTGAAGGCTGTTGCCGCCACGGCGCAGGCCTTCTTCCCCTTTGAACCGTTGGTTCTAGCCTCGCTCGGCTTCATAGGCAACGGGGTCCTGCTGATACTCACGTTGGCTATGCGTAGCTGCTCTCTCTGGTACATCAAGTACGTCAAGTGCAGCGTATACGCGTCGTCTTGTTGGGCGTCACTGGGCGCCGTTCACCGTCTGCACAACGCCGGCCAAAGCAGCACGCGGTCGCTCAACATGATCTACTTGGGGTGGCTTAGTATCGCCCTCGCCACTGCGACGGCCATTTTGGAGCGGGTTTGGCGTCGAGCTCGAGCCAAACAGCGAGAGGACGAGCTCCGCTTCGCAGCGCAGCAGCGATTGCTGAACGCTGGTACGTCAACCGGAACGCTCGGTGCAGTTGGGCAGAGATTCATGAAGGCAGCCAAGAAACGTTCGCAAGACGCGATCACTCGAGCTGTCTTCGTGTCCAACGCAACGAGACTGAGCGCTTCCGCGCCACCTCCAGCGTTAAAGGAATTTATGGCAGGAGCTAAGGAAGTTGGGGGATGCAGCGACGCATACTGTGGATTGTTCGTGCAGAACGCGCGGTCGCTGGCTTCGAAGCTGGAAGAGCAAGAAGGACTGCGTGGGCGACGGTAGCAGTGGCAATACACGACAGTGAAGTCACAGTGCAAAGCTGCCAGACAATCGCAGACGGTGCATGCTTGGTGAATGAATCCTATCACCTACTGCTGCTTGAATGAATTGATGTCTGCGCCTCCCAGTGTCACGCTTTAGTGGCGTGCAGCTCAGGGAAGCGGCTCTCCAGCCATTGACAGAGGAACGCGAAGACCTCGTCTCGCTCCGGGTCTTCGAAGACGCTGTGGAAGACGCCGTCGAACACTCGGAACTCCTTGTCGACGTTGGCGAGTGTGTGGTAGAATTTCCTTGTGACCCCCTGATCAGCGATGTGGTCTTCCGAGCCGACGAGGAAGAGCACGCTCAGCGCACAGAAGCCGCTTCCGGCCTGCTGGATGCTCTTGTCGCGCGTCAGTCGGTGCATCGCCTGCAGCGTCTGCTGCATTGTCCTCGCCGTGATGTCGCTCTTGGTCGCCAGTGAGTCGGCCTTGAAGTCGGCTAAGGTGCCGGGGTCTCGCCACAGAAGCTCGTAGTCGACGCCGGGCACAAGACGCACGCGAGGCAGCACCAGCGCGAGTGGCTGGATGAAGGCAGCCTGCACCTTCCAGAGCGTCGACATCTCCATGCCGACGGTGGCGCCCGCCCAGAAGGCGGCGTAGAACTTGTGTCGGCCGGACAGCACAACGTGCAGCCCCACGAGCGACCCGAACGACGTGCCGGAGATGACCATGGGCGGTGCCAAGAGTCCGGTCTGGGGGAAGATGGTGTCCTTGGCGAACGAGACGTAGGCGTTCGTGTCCTCCACGAGCTGCTTGAAGCTGCGCACATGGCCCCGCGTCTTGTGCGCATCGCAGTCGCTGGCTCCGTGGTTCACGAGGTCGTACGTGATGACGCCAAAGCCTTCTTCGCACAGCCGCTCGTACAGCGGGATGTATCGTCGGCAGTGATCTCCGGCGCCGTGCAGATACAGCACCACCCCACGCAGCGCGCGCTTGGACGGCGGGTAGAGCGAGAAGTAGAAGAGCGATTGGCCGCGCAGGTTCCGGAACCGGCCTTCAAAGTGGCGCAGACCCGGCGGCACGTGCACGCCGAAGGAGCTACTGCTGACGGAGCCCGAAGACGACGACGGCGACGCCCACGATGCAGCCGACATGGCACCTCAATGCCAAGACACGAACAGGGGCTTGTGGCGTGAGGGAATGATATCCTTCCGGTAGTGAGCACGAGCGAGTCGGTTCAAGCGGAGCGTATTTGGTGGAGACTCAACGAATGCGTCGTCCGCCAGGAGCTGAATGCTACGCAAGGCAAATCTCGCTCTCTGCACGTCGTCGCCTTGTCGAAGGATCAGATGCTGGGAGCACTCCCGTCGTAAGCTTTCGCGCCGACCGGTTGACGTCACCAGCGTCCGACGTTGTCAACTTAACGCGCTATGCGGACAGATGACCACGCACCTCGCTGCTGCACGGACAACCAACCAGTATGGACGGAGTCACGACACCCACTCACTCGAGCCTTTTGAAAGTCTCCGCTAAAGATTGGCCACTTCAACCTAATGTGTGGCTGTCGGCGAACACGCAGTCGCAGAGTTGCCTCGACGCAGACAGCTGTGGTGCTCCTTGTAGGTCCGAAGGTGCTGCGGTTGCAACGCGTGCGGAGTTCTTTACTACATATACAGTATAATAAGAACATGCTCGTAAAGCACCGACACAACTTGTTGCTCGTGTTTGCCTTACGCGTGAACCGACACTCAATGTGACGATGCCGATCGCGCGGCGGGGACCGACTGTACAACCAGGTTAGAGCTTTGGCTCGTTTGCAGTCGTTCATGTCGCCGCGGGCCCTGCTTGGCCGCCGCCACTCGTCACTTCCGATTCGCACCGTCGAAGAACGTCATGAGTGACTCGACGTCTCCGACCTGCATCTCGTACGCGGTGGTTGTGCTGCCCTCGCTGCAGCACTTCGAGGGTCGGTTCGCCAACGCGCGCAACCAACTGCTCTTCTACTTCGCGCTCTTTCCGCCGGAAAGCCGGACGCTGCATGGTGTCGTGCTGTTCCTGCACGGGTCGGGCGACCACTGCCGACGATACGTCTTCCTGTACGAGCGACTGTGCGAGGCGGGCTTCGGCGTGATCGCTTACGACATGGTCAACCACGGCGCGAGCCACTGCGACTCGCCCGGGACGCGCGGACACGTGCGCAGCTTCCGGCACTTGGTCGAGGACACCAACGGCTTCGTCACGTTCGCCAAGAAGGCCATTTTCCCTCAGATTGAAGGGCTTCAGTGCAGACCCACAGACAGCACGACGTCGCCTCCACCGATGATTATTTCAGGCACGTCGTTCGGTGCGTTACTGGGTATGCACACGGTGCTGTCAGGGTGTCACGAGTTCCAGGCGGCGTTTTGGGGCGGGGCTATCGTCCAGATGGAGATGTCGACGGCGAGGGCGACGGTGATTCAGGCGCTCTCGGTTCTGGTGCCGACGGTGCGTTTGGTGGCGCCGCTCGACTATGAGATGCTGTGGCGGGACCCTGCCTACTTGGAGGACTTCAAGGCCGACGCGCTAGCAACGACAGAGGATATTACAGTGAGGACGGTGCAGCAGACCATGAGCGCGATGAACAGGTTGACGCGCAGCAAACGGATCGAACAACCCGGCAGCAAGTTCTGTGCGCTGCGCATGCTGTTCCTCTCGGGCTCCGAGGACCACATCGCCGACCAAGGCGTGACTCGGCAGTTATTTGACCGGCTGGCCAACGCAGGCAAAGAGTTTAAAGTGTTCGATGGCGTGTTCCACTCCGTCTTCGAAGACCCGGAGAGCGACGAAGTAGTCGCGTACGTTCTTCGGTGGCTGTGCCGGTGACGACGTATGGTTGTATATTAGTAGGAAAATGCCAAAGGGATACTTGATGAATAGAAACTGCTTTCGTAGGTTACAACGTACAACTATGAGTGCTGCTGAGGTCTACAGAGGTAAAAGTATCTTCCAAACAAAGCTGCCCCCCAATGATGGTCCATCTACATGTAGTAACTTCCTCGACTTATAGAGGACACCGGCATATAAGAGCGACCAATCACATTCTTGTAATCGGTCGAAGCGGCGAAACTATTATAGCACTCTCGTGGTGGACGAGCTGGGGAAAACCTAACAATGAAGCGCTGCAGACATATGGCCTGTGACGCGTCGTGGAGTTGGCAAATGCCTTCAAGGCTCGCCACAAATTGTCCATAAGAGCAGGGATGAGCGCTGCGCTTGCTGCAGCTTGGGTATAATACGAACCTAGCATATTGGACTAAATCATATTTTTGTATGAAAGTTTGTATTGGATCTTAATTGAGTGAGGACGTTTAGTGCTAATACCGGTACCCGTAACAGTAGAAGGTCACTTTTTCGGAGTGGTACACTGTACCGGTACGTAGGATGTCCACTAAAAGGCGAGGAAGTCGGTAACATTGGCCAGTGAGCCCCACTGTGAGGCACATGTAGAGGAGATCAAGGAAAGTCAAATCCATCTCGACCTCTTGTGGATTCCATGCAGACCAGCGCGATCTTCCCCATCGAAATGATTCAAGTCCTCCCGGCAATTCGATGGCCAGGATGCGGTTGTGCAGGCAGTCTGCGTGACTGCCGTGCCTGTAACTTGATGGTTGTCCGTATGTACAGCCAGTTGACTTAATGGTCTCCCCTCGGCACTTGTCGAAGAGTTAGTGATCTATGAGCTCCGCAGCATTCCAGCCAGCGCCGAGCTCCCATGCGTTCAACCAACACTGCCACACACTCTCGGTCAAATCGCTTGCGCCTTTGACTGGCCTCCCACCATCGCAATGTCTGATCTCGCGTAGCCGGGGACAACGCACTGGAAGCTCCGCCATTATGGCTTATGGCTGCTCGCGGGCTCTGGCGACTGCATCATCCACTCGCCACTTTGAGTTTTGCCCGCCAACCAGCGAATGCAGTAGGCAACCTGAAGCTCGCCTTGACGTGGGAGCCATTCGTGATCCAATGGTCAACTGCAGAGGTCAACCCGTTCCGACAGTACGTCGCGACGGTCGCTCCACGCTCGACAAGCGGCAGACGGATTCGGTGCACAGACGTCCGCCGGCCAAGCACCCCTCCGGTACTTTAAAGAAATTCGAGACGGGACCTGCGTCCGTTGTCGCCATGGCGGCATCTTTCGCCGACCTGTCACCTCGGACGGCGTCCAACACTTGGTCGTCCATGGGGAGCTCGCGACTGCAGCACATTCCGTCGTATCTCCGTCCGTACGAGGGCCGGTTCCGGAACCGACGAGGCCAATCGCTCTACTACTTGGCGCTGTTCCCGCCCGAACAGATGCCCATGCGAGGCGTGGTGCTGTGCTTGCACGGCATCGGAGACCACTGCCGACGGTACATTCCGCTGTACGAGCGCCTGTGCGAAGAAGGCTTCGGCGTGCTGTCGTACGACCTGTTGAACCACGGCGCGAGCGACTGCGACGCGCACAACACGCGGGCGCATATTAGCAACTTCCGATACCTCGTGGACGACACCAACGACTTCGTCACCTTCGCCAAAAAGTCCATCTACAAGGACGCACTTCGGTACTGGCGAGAACACCACCACCCGTACCACCCGCACGGCCGCCTGAAAGACCGAGTCGCGACCCCAGAGCTGCCGCTCATCATTGCAGGCACGTCCTTCGGCTCGTTGATCGGCCTCCACACGGTGCTCTCGGGGCGACACAAGTTCCACGCGGGCGTGTGGGCGTCACCGACCATTGGCGTGACGTGGACGCCGTTGCTCTGGGCCGAGTCGAAACTCGCCGTCCCGCTGGCGACGCTGTTCCCCAAGGCGAAGGTCGTTCCGGCCGTGCAGCATGAGCTGCTGTGCCGAGACCCAGGGTTCATCAAAGACTTTGAGGCGGATCCGCTGACCAGCATGGACATGATGACGACTCGCAGTGGGCACGAGTCCTTGCAGGCCATGATTCGCCTCCAAGAAGATGCGCGGGCTTCCAACCCCGACAGCACCTTCTGTGCGGTCCCCATGCTCTTCCTCGCGGGGTCGGCCGACGGAATCGCCGATCAACAAGCGGCCATCAAGTTCTTCGCCTCGATGGGGAACTTGGACAAGGACTTCAAACTCTTCGACGGACTCTTCCACCTTGTGTATGAAGACCCCGAGAAGGAGGACGTGCTCCGGTACCTCGCGCAGTGGTTGCGACGCAGGTTCCCCGTTGAAACGAGGCACTGATAAGGCAGTATAATAATCATACATGTAATACCGACTCAGAAAGCCCATGGTGTCCACAACTCTTCGCTAGCCGTTCTACATGTATTAAACCACGGACTGGAAGCCGCGATCTGACTAGGGCTCGCCAATGAGGATCATAAGTTAGCCTATGATTCATAGGTGAACGGACCGTGTTTTTTTGCACGCAGCTCCGGTCTCTTTCAAAATATCTCTCGTTCTTCACGAGTGCAACTTGCAGCGACTCTCGTTACAGCAGTTCGTCCATAGAGATTCTATTAGAGAGCCCATGGTTGAAAGGCTGTCAACCAACGTCCGAATGGAGATTTGCTGGCTACGGAATGGAGGCCAGTCAGTCACGCGTGAATGTGATTGAAAGCGATGCAGCACTTGTGAACGAACTGTACTGACGGTCTTGGATATTTTTTGCTGCGCGCCGAGGTACAGTACATGTAGACCAGCAGCCTGAAAGCCCCCCC